>BQNB010041755.1:0-41073 GCA_026074375.1 Tanacetum coccineum
GTTCAAAAAGCCTTGGATTTGGACCCGAATGATCAGATTCTAAGGGAAGAAGAAGCCGTTTATGTTCAAGTGTTTAATGAGGCTAAATTAGACGAGGAGCGATTTTTGAAACAAAAAGCAAAAATTGAGTGGCTTGAAATTGGAGATTCAAACTCGGTTTATTTTCTTAAAGCCGTTAAGAGCAAAAATCAAAGAGGTCGAATTGATATCATCTTAAATTATGATATTGTTAAAGTTTTATGTTTGAGTGTTTCTAATGCTTTTGTATCCCATTATGAGATGTTCCTTGGAAATATTATGCATTGTAAGGAGCTTAATAGTGATGGGCTGTTTAAGAAAAAGGTTTAGGATATGTCGTATTCTGATATGGTTCATTTGGTCTTGGATAACGAGATTAAGGCAGCTATGTTTGATATTGGTGATGATAGAGCTCCCAGTCCAGATGGGTTCACTTATGTTTTTTTCAAAAAAGGGTGGGATATTGTTGGCAAGGATGTGTGTAATGCAATTCAGGATGTCTTTTCAAATAGACGGCTATTGAAAGAGATCAAAGATACATTCATTGCTCTTATTCCCAAGGTTTCTACTCCTCTTAAATCAATGATTATCGTCCTATCTCTTGTTGCAATGTTCTTTATAAGTGTATTAGCAAGATCCTTACTAATCGTATTATCGAGGGTATTAAGGAGGTTGTAAGTGCTAATCAGTCAGTGTTTGTCTTGGAAAGACAAATTTCTAATAATATTCTTATAACTCAAGAGCTTATGCTTAATCATCATCGTAATAGAGGTCCTCCTAGATGCGCATTTAAGGTGGATATTCAAAAGGCATATGACATGGTTTATTGGGGTTTTCTAGGTGATATCCTTAAGTGCTTCAGGTTTCATCCTCTAATGGTTAAATGGATTATGACATGTGTTACATGTACCTCATTCTCTCTTAGTCTCAATGGTGATATCCATGGTTTTTTAAGGGAAAGAGGGGATTGAGACAGGGTGATCAGCTTTCTCCTTACCTTTTCACTATAGTTATGGAGGTTTTATCTCTTATTCTTAAAAGAAGGGTTAGTTTGTCAAATTCTTCTCGATATCACAATCATTGTGAGGAGCTCCAACTTATCAATGTTTGATTTATGGATGAACTTTTTATATTTGCTCGTGGGGACGTGGAATCTGCTCGTGTTATCATGGAAGCTTTAGATGAATTTAAGCTTACCTCGGGTTTAGTCCCAAGTATTCCTAAGAGCATGACATTTTTTTAATGTAGTGAATCATGTTAAGATTGCTATTCTTAATATTAGGCCTTTTTCTGAAGGTGAGCTACCAGTTAAATATCTTGGGGTGCCGTTTATTTCATCGAGGATTTTAAATAAGGATTGTACAATCCTAGTCGAAAAAGTCAAGAATAGAATTGGAGACTGAAAGAACAAGTCTTTGTCCTTCGTAGGGAGGTTTCAACTCTATAAGTTGGTTATCTCGTCTATGCAGGTTTACTGGGCGTCCGTTCTTATCATCCCTAAAGGTATTATTCTTGATATTTAACAACTTATTCATGGTTTCCTTTGGTGTAATGGTGAGTATAAGCGAGGGAAAGCTAAGGTTGCTTGGAATGACATTTACCTTCCTAAATCTAAGGGGGGGGGGGTCTTGGTATTCTTAGTTGGATCTTTTCAATATGGCTTTAATGACTACGCACATTTGGAATCTTGTGGCTAATAAAGAGTCGTTATAGGTTCGATGGATTTTTACTTACAAGCTTAATGGTCATTCTTTTTGGGATATTCCTTTGAAAGAGGATTCGAGTTGGGGGTGGCTTATACTCCTTGATGACATCAAATAACATCTATTTCATAACATCATTTATCCCATGTAATTAACCTATTTTGTATAGTTATTGCAAAGAATTGTTACTTAATCATTTGTATTTGAGAATTGCAGTAATTATAGAGTACTTAAACTAAAAGGCACGCATTCTGGAGCTCAAACAAAGATATTTGAATATTACTGTTCTGACAACCAATACGTCATATCCATCAAGGAAGATACTGCGTATTTGTGCCTGCATTCACCAAAGACCATGAAGGAAACAAGATCCAATATGTTGTATCCAGGAATGACCAATACGCCGTATTCAAGCCATATGGAAATAAAATATTCTAGAATATATCAAATGTGGTCCCTACTCCAAGAAACCCCTGATACGCAGTATCCAAGACCTTGGATACGCCATATCGACCATATTCCAGACCCTATAAAAAGAAAACTCAAAAACGAGTTTTAAGTGTGCTAAGTTATTTCTCGATATATAAACCACAAAAGTCAATTTTCATATGAGAAGAAGAGATCTTGCAACATGATTAATTCCATAAAAGACAACGTGTAATTTCCTATACTCTTGTAATCGTTCAGTTTTTGGTATCATTCGTTAACTCAGTTAATTTACCTTGGCTAAATCATTACTTTTATATTAATTATGACGTTTGAAGGCTAATACCTTTGGGTATTAGCCATTATTATAAAGATCTTAATGTTTGGTTTGTTTATCTCGATTGCTTAATTTATCGTTGCTTACTTGTTTATGTTTATCAATTTATACTTGTTTACGTGCTTTTGTATGTGACCTATCATTTAACTAGATATAGTGATACTGACCAAGTAATCTAGATGCCGGGATAGCTATCCATATAATGATTTATACATCTAGACCAATAGGATCACAAATAACAACCTATCTTTGCCCTTAGATTGTGAGCTTAGTTGGATCAACAGGTGACCTTGGGATCAACGAGTACATTCTCGATTAATTGGTAAAGACTTTGTTAGTAGACTACTAGTGTATGAATTGCCATTAAGCAGTAAGTGGGTAAAGTCTCCATGAGTTAGGGTTTAACAAGATCACCATTGCTTTAATCCCTAAAATAGATTATAATCAGCAAATAAGGATGCTTTATGCAGATGCGTTTAATTGGACAGAATTCTACGTGTCTAGGTTTAAGGAAGAATTACCGCCTTAATCTTAAGAATGATATGCCACCTCGAGATAAGTAATCATTGCACTAAATAAACAAACCAACGTTATGATTGAATTAATAATGGTTAATACAGTTTTTTTATATTTAGCTAGACCGCTCTTCTATCTTCTGTTAATTTGCTTATGTGTGTTTAAGTGTCTTGAATTGGTTTTAGTCACCATAAAACCTGTGCCAGTCTCTTAGACTAAAAACCCCCCTTATCCATTAGATTTAGGATTAACATAGGTTTAGCATAGGTTTAACATAGATTAGACTAACTTATATTAGAAAAACCAAAGTATTAATAAATTGAAAGTGTGTCTCACTCTTAGTGATTGACACCCTACTTACCATGAAACTACCATTGACCGGGTACACTGCCCATTAAAGTGTTGTTTTTGGTTAAGTCGGCAAAATATAAATTTAAAACTTGAATCATAAAATTGTACACCACACAACGACACAATCAAGTTTTTGGCGCCATTGCCGGGGAGTGAAAATTAATCTTGATTTTTATTTGATATTTTGATTTCTAACATTAGATTAGATCTAACCTTTAGGATTAGTGTAGTCTAGAATAGTTTATGTTCCTGTTTGTTTATTTTGTTTATGTAACACGGCGTATTCAGTTTACTGAATATGACGTATAAGGTAATTGATGGTTTTATGTCCTAGTAAGTTTATTACAGGATGGACGACCCGGACATTACTATGAAGAGTACATCAGGCTCAATGAAGAAAAAGCTCAAAAACATGGGAAAGTGTTTAACTAGGAAACTGCTAAGTATGGTAAGATCTGGTATGATGAAGACGTTCACGACCTTAGATCCGTTGAAACCGAATTCCCAGCTTTAGTCTTCAATGATAATTTTTCATCAAAAGAAACACTCTCTTGTGTACCCACAGTAAAACAATAATGAAATTGAATTTAGCATATCATTTGACGAATCCGACGATGCAACTTACACGATAGTTTTTGACAAAAACTCGTCTTCTTATAGAGTAATTTCTGCCAATGATTTGAAAACGGATTCGGAAAATGATAATGAAAAAGTCAATGCCTTTGTTTCTATCACCCGAGCCTTCAATCAGTTGTATTGATGATTTAGACTTCTTTAAAGATTTTAAGAATGAATTTCCAACCATTTTTTACAAAGATGTTCTAACGTCCAAATCAGGGTTCTTAACTGAACCCACTTTATGCCATCAACATATCGATGGATTTTATTTGAAAAATGAAGCATCATTATCCGAATATGATGAAGTGGAACAAAATGTTTTGTACTTTAATGAACTATTCCCCTTCAACATAATTTATCCCGATGATCTAAAATTAGATAAAGACAATGATGATAATGAAATTGATATAATACAATCTTTGGGGGGCAATGAAAATACACAACAGTCAAATAAACTTATGGAAGCAAGTCACGATAAAATCAATAAAGTGTTCATTATGAAAAGTTTTGTCATGGAATTAAATGTAAATATCGTGGCTTGGAATTATCTTGTCAACGGGATGCTATTCAATCTTATTAAGAATTTGTATTTGCCATTTAGCATCCCTTTCGACCCTAAACGGTATTATAAGGATAGCGTTCACACAAGAATGTTGCGAAGGCTAAGGTACATTTTCTTTTACTTTATTAAATCTAGGGAAAATTGGTCTTCAAGAACAGATACGGTGTATTAGGTTAACACCTATACGACGTATCCATTGTTTTAACTTGTGTTGACTAAGTCAACAGAATTCGCCTAATACAGCGTATTTTTCAAACACCAATACGACATATCGAGTCTGGGATAAAAGCCTAACTGATACGCCGGATTGAGTTTTTTACAACACATTTTTCACTCTCACATAAAATTTTAACTGTGAAAAACTCTTAGAGAATCCAATCCATTACATCTGTGTTTTTTATCTCTCTCGATTCATCACTACAAGGTAAGGAACCCTACTTCCATTTCATTTTTCAAATTTGGAATAGGTTCCCTTTACACTCTTAGAACATATTACTGGTATTGTTATTTTGTTGTAATGGGTCAAAATGGGTAGAAAAGGAAACCCCTTTTCATTTTTAACTGCATAGAAATACGGTGTATCCATTAACATGGATACAGCATATTGAAGAAATACGGCGTATACACGAACATGGATACGGAATATTGACTCAATTTTACCCAATTTCTAAAGGGAAAATTCCTAAAAAGGTTCGAGTTCAAGGGTGTATTCACCAGCTCCCCAAATAAAACATTTTTAGGCCAAAAGAGTCCTGGGCGACTGTGCGTTGGGCAAAACCTTACACAACACGCCATCGGGTCCATATCTTTTATTATTAAAGTACAAATGTTATAATTTGGCAACTTTGTCTTGATGGGCGGAATAACTTTGGGCGTCAATGGGTTTTTAGGGCTTTGTACATTGGTTTACTTGTACATTTGTAGACAAATTGGCAATGGATTCATTTAGTTTTATCCCCCAAATTAGCATAGATTTATCAAAAACACACACAAACACAAACAAAGAAACACAGATCATTCTTCATCCTCCCACCACCACCACCACCCCCTCCCCCTCACCCCACACACACAAACATTAGATTTATATCAAACCCTAACAAAACAAAACCCCAAAATTAGACGATTGATCATGAATAAATTATCAAAACGATTAAGGTTATTTGTTGGTCAAATGAAATTAGATTCTTTATTTTGGTAAGATTTATCTTTTGATTGTTCTCATTTTTTAGGGTTTTTAATTTTATTATTTTTGGGGGTTTTAATTAACTCTTATGTTTTCCTTATATTAGATCAAGGTAGTCATCATTGATGGAGGGTAATTTCTCAATTTATGGTTCTAGTTAAATTTAAATCAAGAAGTTAGTTGTTAATGATTAAAGGCTGAGATATAGGTGAAATTAGGACATTAGCGGATACATTACGTTTTGGATTCTTGTAGATAAGGCTTGAATTCGATAGCGTTCTAGTTAAATATCTATGGTGGAATTAGAATTTACTAATTACTCCCTAAATTTGGTATTGTAGTTTTGAAGTATGACACATGACAGAATCTAAAAAGCCTAAGGGCATGACGATCTACTGTTCTTTTAAGTAAATGTGACTTTTGTGTTCAAAGTTAATTTGGTGATAAAGTATTCTTCAAATAAATATAGTTTGTGACTAAGAAAAGTTTTGTTAGCAAATATTTAGTTGATTAAAATTCTCACAATGCTTAATGACTTAGTTTTAGTCTAGGTGTTATCATCATGTTACATTGCAACTTCTATTTTGTTAGTATTTGCATAATCAACTTGTTTGTCAGTCTAGTCACATATGACTACATGAGGTTTTGTTGTTTGTGTTTAGGTGTTTTAATTGCTTAGAATCATAGGGGTTCACCAACTCAGTTTTATACTAGATTATTGCCACTTAAATTGGAAATTCCAAATGTTGACCCAAGATCGTCCGTAAACATGTTGTTGCTAAACTTTACTTTGTAGATTATATAATAACACTGTCCCAATGGATCAATCATCTAAAATCTGTGAGTAACTGTGATGGCCGCCTCAGGAGCACCTTACAAATGTTGTGGAAGAGAAAAATGTGTCACCCATTAAAGCGAAATGGAACTACTAAGGTCCCCAGAGCAATAACTAAATAGTAGGTGTTCTCAGACTTCAAAGTGTAACTTTTAGTAGTAATTTCATAAAGACACAACAGACATGATAAAAGTTATATGTAATGTAGCAACTTTGATCTTTATTTTTTTTTATTGTAGTCAACTAAATGCTATGTAAATTTTCGAGATTCATTTGCTCATTTTAACGTGGCATATTTAAACTTTTTGAAAGTAGATTAAACTGTGATTATGAATTTATTAGTTTACCTTTTAAGATATGACTAGTCCTCACAAGTTCAGTAGTATGCAATTAGATTTATTAGTATACCTTGATTTATGACTAACAAACGATATGTTCGGTTTGTGACACTGAGCAACCGGTACGTTTTAAAGCCTTGATCTACGACTAACGAACGATCACTTGCTAAAATTACTAAATACGTTTTACTTATTTGATTAGGTTGGTCGAACATGCATAAACTGTGGTGTCCATATGGGAGAGTACTTCTGTGACATTTGCATATTCTATGACGACGATGTATAAAGACAGAGCATTATATTTTGTATATCTTACGAGTATGCTTTTGCTTCACTGATTATTTATCATTGTGTTATAGCTTGACAAGGGTCTATTTCAATGTGATGATTGTGGCATCTGCAGGTTCTTGAGCTTACCGCACAAAGTTTATAGCTGGTATTATTTTCACTCTTTAGAATGTTGAACGTGTTTTTGATTTACATCATTTTCTTTGTGGCAGAGTTTGGTAGCCATGAGAACTTCTTCCTTTGCTCAAAAAGTGCTCGGTATGTTTAGACAGATTTGGGCATATCTGATTGTGAGAGGTAGCAAAATAGGTGGGTCAAGACTAGTTTGGTAGAAAGTCAAAATGGGGTCGGTCGGGTTTGCCCAGAAATACTTTCTAAATAAAGTTTGTCCCACGACTCATTTTCTTATGAGCTTCTCACCACCTGTTAGTGGATAACGCGTTTCATCTGTAATTTACATATCTCTAGTACTAATGTAGTATTGTGTCCTAAAAATGTAGTGTTCCGAGTGGGTTCCTTAAAAGGAAAGACTTAGTTTATTAATGTTTATAGCATTTTGGTCTTTGATGATGAAATTTTGATATGTTAAATGTAAGCAGTTATAAATGGATCTATTGTACCCTCTTATTATTACGGGGGTGTTTGTTTTGGCTTATATGTGGGCTTATGAGCTTATTTGATTTCGCCTTATATTTCATAAGCCCCAATTTTCTTGCTTATTTTGGGATTTATGGGCTTATATAAGTATATCATATCGTAATAAACTTATATAATCCCATAAATCTCAAAATAGGCCATAAAATTAAGGCTTATGAAATATATAAGGGCGAATCGGTAAGCTCATAAGCACACATATAAGCCGAAAACAATCAACCCCAAGTATGTCCTTGGGCGGTTTAAATGGTAAGTTGTTATATTTGTAGTAACTTTTTTGAGTCAAGTACTGAAAGCTTCAACATTTAAACTCGGTATGTAGTTTTTGCTCATAAAGTTTAAGGACGACAAGTAGCTCGTACTACTGTACAGACACTAGGTTATTGTTGTATTGTCTAGTTTCTTAATGTTCTTGTTCAGTTAGGCGCTAGATTACTGCAATAAGGACAATTCGTGACATGGAGATTGAAAGATTGCTTACTACTATTCGCTTGTTAAAATCTAATATAAGCAATGAGTAACTACAAACTCTTTTACTTCTGTTTTTTGAGGAAAATCTTCCAAACCTAACAGTGTCAAAAAATGAGACGGACGGACCAATTTAAGTTAAATGGAAAGTTAATGATGATGACTTGAATACAGATAATGGAGGAAACATGGTGTCTTTATTTCTGCAACGTATGTCTATGGCTTATCCTGATCATTCAGGTTTGCTACACACTTTCTCGATAATGTAAGTTTTATGTGCTTTAATTTGACATTTATGATCTGGTTATAAAAAACGAACTCACTTTCTGTGTGCTATATGAACAGCCTGCTAATGCTGAGGAGATTGATCTGCAATTTTCATTGGAAGACCTTGAGACTATTGGCAAAGGAAGTGGTGGTGTTGTTCAACTTGTTTGGCATAAATGGATTGGGACATTGTTCGCTTTGAAGGTCAGATTATATATTCTAATTACTAGCTTTCTGGTACAATGGATATTTGTGTAGAGGGTGCACTTAAACATAGCCTAAAACGCTTGTTGTCGTCTTGTTGAACATTGAGCAATTGCCTTTCATATGTGTATGGTTGTATGTGAATGTTCAGATGTGCATCTGAGCTGAGTATAGTGATGTGAAGATAGATTAGAGTGTGAAAAACTGATTATGAATATAATTTTCTGATTATTTAAGGATAAAATAATCTGATTTGAAGAAGCACGTATGAGTAGTTTTAAGAAAACTAATTTTTGAGTCATGTAAAATAACCTGACTATCCGTAACTTAAGCATCTCATTATCTAGCTATCTAATATTTGAGTTCACGTCACTGTATTACTTTAGAAACACACATCCAAACACAAAGTCAACAATGTCTATCAAACCAACAAGGATATAGAATATGCACATCTCATATACTCATGCTATAAAAAGTTATCGGATACTAAATTTCTAATACTTAAGTGTACTCGTTGTGGTTACAGGTGCTACTTCAAATTACTTAATATGTCTTACTGCCAGCAAAGGTGACTGTAATGACCAAGAGCACATACACGTAAGTAAGATGACCTTGTGTATATATCATCTAATGTTTAATTACCTTCTATTATTATATGACATACAACTCAACTAAACCATTTGACCCATTCCCCTTCTGTCTTTTTTTTGTTTGACCCATTTGAGATAAAAAAACACAATCCAATTGGACCCATTCATAAATTATTGGGTCAAAAGTCGTCCAAAGTGTAATTTAAAAGGAATAAGATTTTACTCAAACAAATAATATTATTATTGAAATAATATATAGTTATAAAAAGTTATACTGTAAAATTTAGACAAAAAGGTTTTCTAGTCAACCCAGCCAGTTAGCCAACATGTCCGCCCAACTAGTCATTTTGCCACGTCTAATTCTAAGTTTAGAACTTTTATTTTCAAATTTAGACTTGATTTGCAGCAAGAAAAGAAATGGATATGACATCCCTTAGTCGAGACTCAGAAAAGGTAATTATTTCTAGTGGTTAAGTTTGTTTATTATTTTTATCAAAAGAAAGTGTTAGTAACTTTTTATTATTTTTGCAGTACTGTCGAGACTACTATGATGGAGGTTCCTACAGCTGAGAACGGTGGAAAGTGAAAGTGTGGTGCTAACTGCAGCTGCACCAACTACACATGTGGTCGCTAGAGCAACAATATCATACAACTGGAACTTGTGTGTGTCCAAAAACTAATGTTAGTCTATTGTTGAACAAATTTGCAGTGTTATATTCTAGTTTCGAGTTAGAAAGTTAAGTGTAATTTATGTCTGTGACTGTGTATCATGGTCACACACATGTGACCATGGTGTATGGTACATGGTTAAATAAAAATACTTACTCTAGTAGTATAATGTCGTCTACTCATTTCGTACAGGAAGCTTTCATATACTCATATGATGCAAACAAATTCAAAATAGTATACACTCATTAAAAATCAGTTCATCAAGTTCCCAACTCAATGTTCCATTAGGACCGCAATGTTCTTTGATTTATACCACAATTTAACAAAGGCATCTTTGCCTATATCCAGAACTATTGCAACAAACTTTGATCGGTACTAGGCTCAAATTGGTGACATCAGATGTTTCTTTAGTTTCATGAGTTACAACAGATTTCGTTTTTTTTGTACTTTGTTAGATGATGTGTTTTACAGATGGTGTTTGGTCTGTTGATGCTTTGGTTAATCCTAAGGCGGAAGATAAGTCTTGGGGTTTGGAAAACAGTCATGATTATATATAATGCATTTTGTGCATAGTTGGTCGTATATATATATGTGCATATGTTCAAACGATAAGTAAGTGGTGTAATGTATGTTAACGAATAAGATATTGTGCGCACTGATTTCCTGAATGGATCTATATAATCCAGGTTAATCATATGCATCATGGTGCGTGAAACTACTGCTTTGGAAGCATAACTTGTAATACTTTTGCCTAATTAGCGTCAAATGAATACGTTTAATCATTGATACCGATTTTAGACTCTTTGTAAAGTTGATAGGCATAATTTAGTAGCGATCTTATACTTACGAATTGGTGGCTATGGTTTTGTTTTACTCCAACGGGTCATATGAGATGAAGAAATAAGTGAAAAAGAAAAATGTCAAACGGGTTAGAGTCCATGCCACGCATAACTCCCTTTATTCACATTGACTGGGTTAATTTTTTTCCTTGTTTAAGATTTTAGCAAAAAAGTGTTCTGGGTCAACACAAAGTATGAGCCCGAACTAATTTTTTTGACATGATGACTTCTGTCGAGATACGTCTGACTGATGCAGTCGAGTTAGATTCAGGTTCATTATCCATTAGCTAATTCATGATACATCATAAGGTAGTCCTATCTAAGTTTACAAACCCGTTTTTCAAAAAACCATAACCGAAAAAACACATGTAGGATCGTAACTTTGATCAGCAGTGTGAATGTGCAACTCTAAATAAAGTCATAAGACTTAACTTTTAATATCTGTCTATTTCCCTCACAATTCGGGTTACTTCTAATTGTTATGAATAATAAGAATGTATAATCAGACAAACGATAAACGAGTCTCCCGATAACAACAAAAACAAGTTGTAATGCAAAGTTACGCAATCCCACACAAGTGGAGGAAGATTGGACTATAAAAACAATGTGCACTGAGCCACGCCAAAACAACATGTCCAGCAATTAAAATGGTAAATTTCAATGTTCATATTTCGCATGTATAACGAATTCATATAATAGATGTATGAATCAAACTCTTATGAAGGTAGACCATGGTCATTCTTGAGGGAGAACTAGAAGTGCAATCGTCCTTGTGTTGTATGATCTATAATGGCGGCATTTTTGTCCAACTATATGGAAGAAAACTTTAGTAGTGTCATTGCAGTCATTACACAGTATCCAAACCTGCAAATTCAGTACTTATGACTGAGTCTGAGTTCATCAGCAGCTTTAGCTGCAATTTCTAGCTCAGATACAGTTTCGATCAAGATAACATCGGGTTTGTTTCCGGTAGAATTGTCGGTTATTGTGTAACCACCCTTTAGGAAGCTTTTGTCTAGAAAGAGCAAGGACTGAGGGTCATTTTTGGCTCTCAACTGTAACCTTGTAAGCTCCAGCGGTCTCGTTACCGTCGGCTGGTCGGAACATTAAGATGTTGTGCTTGGCATGGAAACTGGCTAAAAGTTTGATAGGCTGATGGGTGGGACCGTCTTCTCCTAGACCAATAGAGTCGTGGGTCATTACATAGATAACACTGGCTTCTAATAAAGCTGAGATTCTCATGGCACCTGTCATGTAATCAATGAAAACAAAGAAGGTAGCATAGTATGGGATGACCCCACGGCTGTGGACGGCAATTCCATTACAGATGGCTCCCATACCGTGTTCATGGACACCAAATCTGATGTTGCATTCTTCAGGTGTGGGTTTTTGGAAATCACCAAACATTTTTAGTACGGTCATGTTTGATGAGGCAAGATCGGCACTTCCACCAACAAAAGTAGGGAGAACCGGTGCCAATGCGTTAGCATCCGTTTGTGGAAAGGTTTCTTGTGGGCGTCACCATGAGTTTACGGTGTGTATGTATGCATAAAAAATATGAAGATATAAACTGTATTTAGATTACTGATACTGATGTTTCATGAACAAAAAATACTCATGGGAAGAGATTTTCCCATCACGGACAATAACATTTCAATAATAGATTGAAATTATACTGCTTCTTCAGCATACTTCTTTTGGTACTCTGCAAATTTAGCATTCCATTCCGCTTCAAGAGAAGCACCCTAGGGAGTGTGTCAGCTCCAGTGTCTGCACAGAGGAAAGAAGAAAATCAATAACAACAAACACTGGTTCAGAATTATATTAGCTCTAAAAGTAGTAAGAAATTTTAGGGTTAGAGATGGCAAGTTTGGCCGGGCTGATTTAGGTCGTTAAGCCTCAAACATGCCAAATGTGTATTGACCACCTAAAAAATTAGTTATTTTTTGTATCATATTTGAAATACTGACTGTTTATACGAGTAAAAAATTAGAAGTAAGTGTTCAAATCAGCTGACCCATTTTCTCCGATAAAAAAAACACCCATTTTGACCCGTTGCACAACCTTGCAGCCCCACCCATTTCAACCCCTCTTACAACAATGAATCAAGATATAAGCAAACCCTAGTTAAACGTTAGAAGCTTTAAGATGTTTTGCTTACGCCTTAACATCATCAGGTACATGGAATGGATCATAAGGCCATCCAAGGTTTTGTCTGGTTGCATCAACTTCTTTTGCACCCAAAGCTGCTTCGTAGACACTGTATGAGTTAGCCTTGTTTAGTGATCCAAAACCAATTGTTGTCGTCACCTACAAGTCACTAAAAAATCTTAGTATACTCCAAAAAGACACTAATTTTTTTCACGCTTTAACATAATTGTAAAATCACTAACCTTGATCAAAGTAGGCTTATCAGTCACAGCCTTGGCTTCCTTAATGGCAGCACAGATCTCATCATAACCAGTGTTACCGTTCTTCACCCAAATGATGTGCTACCCAAAAGCCTCAAAACGTATGTCAACGCTCTTAGTTAAGGCAATCTCGGTATCACCATCAACGGAAATGTGGTTGTCATCATAAAAAGCAATCAACTTTCCAAGTCCCCAATGTCCAACAAGTCAACACGCTTCATTTGCAATACCTTTCATTTGACAACCATCTCCAACAATACAGTATTTGAAGCAAAAAAAAACAATTCAGTAAGCCTCTTTATCAAATACAATGACAATGTTAAAAACTCAAAATTGCTATTTGCTCTCTTACGTGTATTGGTCAACAATCTCGGCATCGGGTTTGTTGTATCTTGCAGCCAAATGCTTCTCAGGAATAGCAAGACCAGCAGCATTGGCAATACCTTGACCAAGAGGACCTGAGAACAATACCATAAAAATCGTTAGAAATAAAAGAATCTTCCTCAACATTTTAGTAATCACACATATATCTGAGTACTAACCAGTGGTAACTTCAACTCCAGGAGTTTTGAAGTTCTCGGGGTGACCAGGAGTCTTGCTTCCCCATTAACGGAATTTCTTCAAGTCCTTTTCCTATTTAATATAAAACATTACTATGTATTATACAACGATAGTCCAACTGCATTGACTAGATCAGCCACTACATAAAGAATTAAAAATCAACCCAACTATACACATATGATCAAGCACAAAGTAACTTAAGATTAAGCCTTGAAACAAAACTCTTCCACTTTTAGTAAAGTCATAATATTTTGATTAGAATGCATCAATAAAAGACCTTTTTTTACAAGGCTATAAATCTTGTTTATGTCTCCAAACACCAAACACATGCACTATTCTTCATCTGAAAACTAGGTCTGGTTATCCGCACTTAACAAACGTGAATCTGCGATACATATATAAGCCATTTCCTAGATACCCCTCTACTAATGTCAAGATTATATGCTTAAATATTGCTATTCCATAACTCTAAACTCGTAATGGAACCTAATCATAGGCTGTAAATAACATTTTTCTTTTTGGGAGGGTAGTTAAAAGCGTCTACAGTAAGTATTAGTTCAGTAATTGGAACTCAGTTTTATAATCCAAGCTCAAGTTTTGTTTTCTCGTGAAGGCTGTTTTTTATGGTTCTGGCATCTGCATTAACCTTATATTTTGGGCACTTCAATTGTTACTCATGTCTACTTTATTTAGGAACCTAATGGTAATATGGGTTTAAACAACGAGCTTGCAACAATTTTTTTAAATCAATTAACGCCAAAAGCGGGTTAAATAAGCTACTAATCAATTAACACAGAACCTTTGCAGTCTACAGTTTTTCACTGTCATTATTAAAGGCTTTGAAAACACACGTGCATAATTCTACTTACCCACTTAGTACCTATCAATTCAAGCCTTATCTACAATAACCTAAAACGTAAATGTATCCGCTAACGGTCTAATATCACCTATATCTCAGCTTTAATCAATTTAACAACTAACTTCTTGATTCAAATTCAATTAAGCCATAAATTGAGAAATTACCTTCATCGAATGATGACTCCTTGATCCTAATATAAGGAAAAACCTAAGAGTTAATTAAAACCCCCAAAAATAATAAAATTAAAAACCCTAAAAAATGAAAACAATCAAAAGATAAATCTTACCAAAATAAAGAATCTAATTTCATTTGACTAACAAATAACCTTAATCGTTTTGATAATTTATTCATGATCAATCGTCTAATTTTGGGGTTTTGTTTTGTTAGGGTTTGATATAAATCTAATGTTTGTGTGTGTCGAGTGAGGGGGAGGGGGTGGTGGTGGTGGTGGTGGTGGTGGTGAGGATGAAGAATGATTTGTGTTTCTTTATTTGTGTTTGTTTGTGTTTTTGATAAATCTGTTGCTAATTTTTCTTTGAGGGGATAAAACTAAATGACGTCCATTGCCTATTTGTCTAATCTCTACAAGTAAACTAATGTAAAAAGACTAAAAAACCCTTGTCGCCCTAAGTTAAGTCACCCATAAAGACAAGTTGCCTAAATTATACATTTTGTACTTTAATAATAAAATATAGGACACATGGCGTGTTGTGGTGAGGTTGCCCCAAACGCATAGTCGCCCTAGACTCTTTTAGCTTAAAAATGTTTTTTGGGGGAGAATGTGACTAGCACCCTTGAATTCGGACCTTTTTGAGAATTTTCCCATTTCTAAAACCTCAATACGACGTATTTAACAAAATGAATTACGACGTATTGATTTAATGAAGATCATGCGCTTAAAAGCCATACGTGGTATTGACCAATACCCATACGGCGTATTGACTTCTGATCTTCATACGGCGTATCCATTTATGAATACACCGTATCCACTCTCAGAATAGAATGATTAAGATTTATTATCTTTGTGCTAATCTTGTTAATTTTACAGATATGGCTCTTCCACCTAGAGATCAGAGGCACCAATACCTTAGGTATGAGGGATTATTGTACACTGATGCTGATATAGTAGACTTTGAGACGAGATTGACTAGAATATATAGGAGAGAGGTACATAAGGTTCAGGTATTCGATTTTGAGGGATTGCCCGATCTGATGGCTGAGGGGTTGAGAGGTAGGATGCTGATGAAGAACCAGGATGCTCAGGGGAAAAGTATGTTTACTAGCTGAGCTTGGAGGAGGCTATTTGAGATTAGAGGCCCATTGGTATACGAGCTCATTTTGGATTTCTTCAGTACAGTTAGGTTTGGAGAGGCAGTGCTTAATTTGGACATAGATGAGGCTTTATAGTTTTAGTTAAGAGGAGTTAGGAGGTGTATGAGATGGAGAGAGTTTATTTTGGCCTTAGGATTACACACAGCTGAGGAGATGTAGACTGTAGGTTTTGGTCTATACTGGGGTGAGAGCGCAAGGCAGATCCCCAACATGGGGGATCTGAGTGCTTACTGGATTGGGATCTCATCAGCAAGGGATTTTATGGGTACACCCCCTTCTTACACTCTTATCAATGATCCTATAATGAGGTTGTGCCATATATTGATTACCTACAGCATCATTGGGAGGAGTCAAGCACCTAAAAAGGTGACTGTGACTAATTTATTCTATTTGAGAGGGATGGATGTTTACTCGGTCAACGTCCCTTATCTGTTGGCTAAGTACTTGAGATTATTTTCTTCAAGGAGGAAGCAAGGGGCTATGATATTTGGAGGTCAGTATGTTGCTCGTTTGGCTAAGCATTTTGGATTATTTGCTGAGAAGACTCTAGGGATCAACTGTAATTATGCGAGAGCTCCATGTTATTGATATGGTTGAGTTGGTGAGGCTAGTTATGCATGAAGCTTGATGATACTTAGGCTTGGGTAGCCCCAAGACTAGAGAGGCAGTCTGATGTTGCGGCTGGTGTCCCTGAGGCCACTAAGGATGCTCCTGTAGCTGATGAGGGTGCTTTGGCTATTCCAGTACTCGTACAGGCACTTCAGATGCCACCACCTGCAGTCGGACCAACTCAGACTATGGCTCAGAGGTTAGCCAAGGTAGATGAGGATGTGCATGAGATTCATGGAGCACTAGGCAAACAGAGAGAGATATTGGACAATATGGCCTACCATATCTCCCGATTCTCTACTTAGACGGTTGTTGGATACTCACATATGATGAGTCGAGCTGGGTCAGGTACACTAGCTATGCAGACTTTCAAATCCCATATGAGAGGCTATATAGGACTGACGGTGCTAGCACTTTTATAGCTCCCCAAGAGCCAGACCTATGATTCCTCTATCCCTTATCTTTTGTTTCTATATTTTGTATATTTATTATTCATATCATGATGTATCTAACTTTAAACAGGTTCCATGTTTTTATGTATAAATTGTGATGTAATGTTTTGACTTGTTTATGCATGATAGAACTTGGTGACTTATTTCACTTTTTTGTCTCCCCTTATTGAGTTCTCAGTGCCTTATGTATTTCCTCTATTATCGCTTTATCTGTTTGTTATCTACTATTATGTGGTTTACTATTTATTTTTTCATATTCATCGTTGTGATATATCTTTTATACTGGCACTTCCTTTTTGTTTTATTTGGTATAAATTTTGTTTATTTGTTATTTGGTTTTTTTTGTCTTGTTTTCATGCGCCCTAAAAACAGCTAGGATTATTTTGTTTTGAACATATGTGATTAGCCCAATGTAGATTTGTTCAGAATTTCTAGTTTTTCGGTTGATGTATTGTGTCAGGACCAATTTGCTTCGCTATTTCTAAATCATTCGAAGCATGAGTGTGATTGACATGATTTATTTGATTGAGTGTTGATAATGTGTGTTAATGAATTTTTTTGCTGAAGAACCTAAGTCGAACCACTCCGCCCTCAAGACACCTCTTACCACATCTCGCCCGCCCCCACCCCCCCCTCTCCTCATCCCAAAGCTGCTTCCTTGCGCTGTTTTTACGGCAATCCCAAGATTTGTTGTTTTTTCTTATTTCGCAGTCTGTAGGTCGTCACCTGACTCATCACATTACTGCATTCCTCTCCATTCCTTTACGCGTATTGAATGTCTAGACGTTATTATGTCTTTATTTTTATGCATCTTTTTTTTAAAAATACCTGTTATTTGTCAGTTCTTGCTATACGGCGTTTATTAAGCACCATGATTTAGGCCGTTTATTTAGCAATAAACTGATCCGTGTGTGTTTTAGTATTTTAGTTTAGTTTAAAATTATACATAGGTACCAAAGATAGGAATTGCATCATTTTTCTAGAATTTCGCATAGGACTCAATGAAAGAAAAGAAATTTATCAACGCAATGTTGGTGAAGAGTCATTTACGATCTAGAAATTTGATTTTTCTAGTAGTTGAGTCTGTGAAAACTTCGAAGACGGCTTTGAGTGTTTAACGCTTTTATCGGTTTTTTTTTTAATATAATTTTCGTTTATACATAATCTTGCTCAACTTTGCGATGGGAAACTATTCCGACCCAAGGCATAAAATATCTGAGGGACGCCAAATACGAGCGCAGTTTCTATAACACCCATTGTATTTCACGCGTGTTTAGGTCATTGTATGACTATTATGAATTTCACATCATTTATTTGTTTAGGGTTTTACGCGCTTTAACTCGGTTAAACCGTAAAAACTTTAAGTTAAATCGCTGTTTAAACTGAAAAATGATCATTACAATGTAAAACGTGGCCAGTTAAACGAGTTAAAACGGTTTTTTTGCATAAAGCATATTTTTATTAAAAAATGTGTTATATGATTATTATGAGGGACTAATAAATTAGACTTTGTTCCATGTCGTTATTTTTTATTGGAACTATGTAGCTGCGAAAGCAAGATTCTTTTACCGTTTGGCATTGGACAATTTAAAATACGTTTAAGGCAGGAAGTAACCATGGAGAGTTCTAAAAGTACTACATTGATATACCGTGATTCCACACATATACCGATTATGACCTTTTAGTCGGAGGATGTAATAACGGTCGTTTGGGTTGAGCTGTGGTGTTTGGGGGGGGTGGATACATTAGGGGGGCTGTGCCGCGGGGGTGGGCAGGTATCCCCCACTACGTGTGTTAGTACCCAATCTTTTTGTAGAATTATGAGTAAATTTATCTATTTTATATTTACTCATTATGACGAAAAATTTGGCCAGATGAGTTCAAAGAGTTTTCTAGAAATAATCAAAAATTTCATCATTTATATACATAATATGCCGAAATTAAGAAGATAGGACCAAGAGTCATCATTTTCAAGAATATCAAGATATTAACTAAAAGGTACTCTTACACCTTTTACCAACTTGACTAGTTTAACTTAACTAGAGTTAGAAAGTAACCATGGTTAAGTTAAGAAGATATTTATACTATAAATAGCCATGCATGCATGAGCAAAGTTTACATACTTCTATACTTAACAAAAACTTCATTTCTTTCTCTCTTTTCTTCTCCATATCCCACGGCACAAAAACCCCATAAAACAAAATTCATACTTTGATTTTCTAAGTATATACAACCCTATACACAACATACTTAAGGTATTCTAAGGTGTTGGGAAGCATTGGTTCATCATTTTCAAGTAATAAGAAGAAAAAGGAAAGATTAGGGTTTTGAAAACCTAATCTTGGGTTATAAGCTTGGAAGCTTTATTTTTGAATCTAAACACGGGTTTAGAACTTATTTCACATCTCTTACATCATCACTAAGGTTTTCTTAAATTCTTTATACTTTTCTTTCTTATGATTTTATGTATTACATGTTAAATATAGCCATAATCACCACTAATGACTTTTAAATGTATAAAATGGATTTTTATTTGAGTTTATCAATTTATACACTTATTCTCATGTCCTAATGTTATAAATATCATGGAAAAGTAAATATAAAAGTATGTTAACTTATAGTTTAAGTATAAACATGTTTAAAGGCTAATTAGGGTTTTATAATGTTTCTTAAACTTCACTTATGAAAATAATGAAAGTAAAAGGGTTAAACTTGTTACAATGAAATTATAAGGACTAGGGATGATATTGAACCTTATTATAAGTACCACAAGTGTCAAATGTATTTTTAAGAGTTTATATAATAAACTACTAAGTAAATAAGTACATAAAACAAGGTTTTATAAAGAAACAAACATGAAATACATAGGGGCTGTCCAAATTCGAATTTTGGACAGTAGGTTATGTTATTTTATAACAATAATACGCCTTGTGACGATTCCATAATGATAAGAAACTTGAAAAACCGATCTATAACGAAAAAGATACGTTAAAAACGAGTTTACGACTATAAAAACTTTTATAAAACTATTTTTATAAAAAGTTACTATTCATTACAGCAACTTTGAGTTTAAAACATCTAAAATATGATATAACTTTTGATTACGAGATCGTACACCACGGCAGAAACGTTAAAAACAGAAACTATAACGAATTAAATTACGACGTTTTCGATAATTAAAGTTTATAAAAGTAATTTTATAAATATGAAAGTAAAATCACTATTATTGTGGATAATTTTGTGAGTATTATAAATCTTTTATAACGTGAACGTACTCGAAGGAATCACATAAAAATCGGAGTTAAAACAATAAGTTTTTTGTTCGCGAATACCAAGTTGACGATAATTTTAAACCCTAAATCGACAAATGAGCTGTCATTGAACAGTAAATTTTACTATTCATCACAGAATTTTTAAAAAACTTTATAAATGTAATATTTTGATCGATGTCTTAATACGAAGTGTGGAGATATGAAAACGCGGAGCAACGGGTTTAAACAAACAAGTTAGGTCATTTTTACGAAAAGTATATTTATAAACGATTTCACCTTATAAATATTATTTTACTAAAATGATTAGTCGGTGATTATGCTATATAGAATATTGAGTGGTTATCAAAGTGCTATATTACTAGGGAGTTTCATAATGAGGCCTATCTCGGATGCGTTATCGATGAGTTGTTGGATTTACGATTTAAAGTGTCCTAAACTCCTGTACGTATGTCATGAACCTCTTTATTTTTGATATGCCCGATACGATAGTACGATGTAACAAACCTATTAAGATTAGATTCAGTGTTTTAAATAAAAGTACTCAGTACTTATACAGCCTTAATTTCATAGGTTGATTTATCGTCTTGTAGTGACGTTTTATTCTTAGATTAATTGAGCTATCTGTACGCAAGGTTGAGTTCATAGCCCACTTTTTACAAGTTTTATGATTTATTATTATTTGGAGGTGAGAACATGCTTTGTTTATACAATCGGACTCAAGGTTGAAGTATATTGATTATGTGTTTGCCTAAGTAGCGATAACCCTACCTGAGCCCTCTTATTCATGACTGTTAATTGCATAGATTGTAGTGTGGAAATTACAGTATGTGAGCGCGAATGATATAAATAGATCTATTGGGATTACCTCCCGTTTGGGTGATTCAGCTATCAACTAGGAAACGAACGTTTGACCATGTTTGACTTGGATGTTGCGGGTTACAAACATGGTACGGGCAATAACTGCTAAAATGCAAAAATATAGGTTGAGCTTCGGTGTCATGAGCTTAGTGCAACAATAATTTGGTTTTGTGTTGTTGCATATGTTGCAAACATCACGTGAAAGTCTTGGCGGTCCTGCATAATTTAAATACAAATCTATGAATTCACAACAATTTTGTTGACGTTTAACGCATGTTTTCAGGTGGGTCATTAGCACGAGAGTGCCAAGGATGCATTGGATTGTCAGTTAAAGACTTATGTGTATTCATGTTTGGGAAATTATATGTTGTCTTTTGTAATATGAACAAAGAACAAGTAAAGCTATAAGCTTTGTAAGATATCTTTTATTTAAATCCAATGTAACAGTTTATACGATTTTGTGTCGTTCCTAAATTATATATTGTGTGTTGATTTGAAGTAACTTGGCCCCGGATCCTTATTCCGCTGCGACCCTTTTTGGGGGTGTTACACTTTACATTCGGTCGTCATGAGCGCTTCTATCTTTCAAAAAAATAATAAAAAATAAAAGACGTCTGAATCTTAGAATTTTCATAATTTTATCGTTCAAAAGTCGCAGCCAAAGAAAAAGAAATGGTTTTATCTATCCAAATCTGGTTACACTTGTCCAACCTATTTTGTTTTTAGCTTTTTTTTCATCAAAGATCGTAAGGCAATTTAGTTCCATTGTTTTTGGTTTTCCTTCATTTTTTTATTTGGTTTCGTCTAAACAATGGCTACAAAAGCCATAAAATTATATTTGTTTAATATATATTTTTCTTTTTACATGTTTGTACCAAAAGAATCACCCAGCAAGAATATTTAATATACAAATCATTCTTTCAGATCCACAATCTCCTTTTAATTACGAACGCATTGTTGCTTCTGTTCGTATCTTATGATAAAGATTGAAGAATTTTGCACGGCTTACTACAGACTTCATCAAGAAAGTTTATTTTGTTTTTTTACTATTAAAGTTTTCACTCCAGTCTCGAGCTTTCGTGATTTCGCCGCTTAGACTGCGGGAGAGTATTAGCCAATAAATAAGTTGGCCCAAGTCTGGTGTGTGGGCTTTGGGTCCATTAGGGTTTTAGTGATACCTTTGTAATCTATAAATAGTGATGAATAATAAAGTCATACGAACGGGGTTTTCTACTCATCTTAACATTCCAATTACTAAAAAATGTTCCCTGTGTGGAAGTGTTTGGTTAATGATAAATCTGATTCATTTGCTTAATTATATAATGACATTCTTTGTATAATAAACAAAACAATCAACTTAAATTAAAAAAAAACGATACAGTCACATATAAAAGCCATATATATTAGAAAGAGAAGAGAATAATAATGGAATTTTATTATTGATATAAAGTTGTTGATTTTGAAATGAATCAATGTATGTCAACAATGGAGAATGTGGACCTAGTGGAGTACCGGTGATACTACTTGGCATTCAGACAGATCTTTTGACACATCATGTCATTGCAACAACTAGGCGGGCATGAAGGGCTGCATAGAAACTGCAAGTGTGAGAGCATTTGATCACCTTCTGGGTTTAACAAACGAATCCTTTTCAGCAACGACATCACGTGCATTCAACATATAATGGTTGTTCACCAACTGCATGCATGCATCATGTTACGTACGATATGAATTGTCAATCAAACCAAATCATATGTTAGGAATATAAAAGTCACACAACAAAATATATTTCCTAGCAACAGAAAAGGACGGATGATCCATGTAAAGTGTTCATGGAATAGAAATGGTCCTTAAATTCACTTTATTATGATTTTTTTTCCTTAGCAATTCAAAGAAGACTTTTACTTGCTTGTTGTTTTTAAATTGCGGAATCGAGATTTTATAGCCCGCATGCCTTAAATATGGTAATTAATAAATTACAGTTACATATTACTAGAATAATGTTAGCATTCACAAGAAATGCTTGATTCTTCGTGGTTTAATTTCTTTGAATGGAAAATATTTGCATTGATTAAAAACATAATGATTTAGAGCATCAAACTTAAGCCTTTGAATGAGTTATATAAGTATGCCAATCACAAATCGTACAGATCTTTTTGATATTGTTCTCATTTAGCTATTCGGGTATTTTTTACTACGGTGATTGTGTACGATTCATCTTTAGTTAGGAGGCGTCCCATGGTATTTGCCTTCGATTTACATCAGCTTCTTCTCTCGCTTTAAAAAATTAATTTCACTTTTCCAAATCGTTTTGTCGCGGATCATATTGGAAGTGGATAAAGATGTTACAACCCGATGAAATCCAAATGGCTGTGTGGGAATGTGGAGAATGTAAATTCCTGGTCCAGACGGCTATCACCTTTGAATTGTTTAGGTGGTATGGGTGCTTTGTCGGTCCGGACTTTTGTTCAGGGTAAGTTGTTTCTTTGATAAAGGTTGATTTACCGAGAGGCGGAATTTATTCATTACTTGATACCCGCATTTCCACGCGCTCAGCAGAAGGTAGTCTCGAATTGGAATGCTAACCGATACAGTAGCTCGTATCGGCTCTCCTGATATGCTAAATATAGACGCGCCTTAAAAGAACCTATGCATTAGAGTCTTACGATGAACTCATACCAGCCGTATAATCTCTCTCGCGCGCCCGCTGATAACCTCTAGACATTTCCTTCAGTCCCTAGATCAGTCAACGGTCCCGCGCTCCGAAGATAGCGATGATATCTGGTATGATCGTCGTGAGAGACCTGAACATGGACTTGAGATCGCGACTGTTCTCGATAATTTAACAGTTAGGCTTATTAGTAGATACAACTCTTATGCACCGGAATTTGCCCACCGGTACTGTCAGAGATTTTGGCCCAGACAAAAAATGACCCTCGCCCAAAACACGAGGTTTCTTAAGCACCACCTCGTCTGACGGTATGTGTTTTAAATTCATCGAAAGACTCCCTGTAACAACGCCTAACCCCGCCCCAATTGATCTTTAAAGTTTGATTTTGTATGGCTTTCGACTTTGTTCGGTGATGAGCACTTTCGTATTGTAGTTCTTCATTCCCTGTGGTTTTTTTGGTCTCCCGAAAATGGTGCACATGTGTGGATTTTCGCGCATTTTTAGTTCGAACATGGCCTCAATCTTGGTGTTAATGGGGAGCCATCCAACGAGTTCCCTCTGCTCTGGTGGTTTTGAAACAAGGTGACCCCTTGGCTCCCTTTTTGTTCATTCTTGTTATGGAATCACTTCATCTTTCTATTTCAAGAGCTATTACAGATGGCTTCTTTAATGGCCTTCATATTAATGCTTCGATGTCTTCTTTATCATTTATTTTTCGCGTTAATGCCGTTTCCTGGGAATGGTTGATGAGAATTGGATATATCTTCTAAAAATCCCTTAGATGCTTTCTATTTTAGTTCGGTGTTTAAGAATCAACATCATAAGGGTCATGTGTTGGTTTTGTCAGTGTTCCTTTGGAGATTGTTCACAAGGTGCTTAGCGTTATTGGTTGTAATAGTAATGGAATAACTCCTTTTAAATACTCGATATTATGGGGGTAATCATTATTGACTCTCGTTGTTCAGCTTGGTCTAATTCCATTCAGAAAGTTCGCACGCGTTTATCTAAGTGGAAGGTTAAGACCCTTTCTATAGGTGGGCGATTGACCCTTCTCAAGTCGGTTTTAGGGGCTTATGTCCTATTTTTTAATATGTCAATTTTATCAAAGCGCTAAAAACGTGTTCCATGATATGGAGATGATTAGCAGTAGTTTTGTCAAGGGAGGCGATTCCTCAGGATAGTTTAATTTCGTAGTAGGTTGCAAGGGAGGAGGGATGTTCTTTCTTTATGAAAATGGAGGGTTTGGGGTGGTATCGTGTTTCTTTGCATTGAACCGTTGTACTTCTTATCAATAGCGTTGTGGTTGGTGCTTTTCTGCAAGGACAATTCTCTTTGGTCCTAAGTTATTCGAGCCATTCATTGACCTCGGCTAGAGCTTCATTCGTATTCTACTCAATCTGTTTGGGGCGTCATCCTGCGTGAAGTCCAGCTCCTTGCTTCGGAAGGCTTCGATTTTCTTTCTCGGAGCAAGATTCGTGTTGGGGATGGGGTCAATACCAGGTTCTGGTTAGACACCTGGATCCTTGATGTTCCTTTGTCTATTCGCTGTCCTCGTTTGTACGCCTTAGAATCTGATAAGCAGATTAAGGTCGCGGCTAAGTTTGGTGATTCCTCGCTTGCTGATTCTTTTCGAAGGCAAGTTAGGGATGGAGTTAAAGCTTCTCAGTGGACCGAGTTACTTTCTTTGACAGGTTCGGTCTCCCTCTCTTCTTCTTCAGATAGGTGGATTTGTGATTGCAAAGGTCGAAGCGAGTTTTCATGTTAAAGATATCGGATCTGCTTTGATCGGACCATTTTACTTACCTTCCGAGGACGTGGCTACAGATGGGTGACAGTTTGTGACCTATCAAAGTTAATATATTTGCTTGGAAGAGCTAGGCTTTCAATCGTCTCCCCGACTAGTTGTCATAAGCTAGCTAGGGGTTTCATTGATTCTTCCTTATGCCCTTATTTTTGTTACGGAAGTTGGGTAGAAGACTCTGGTCATTGGTTTTTTTCAATTGTGACCATAGGCAACTGCAACCCTTAATGTATTTTCTGATGGTGGATCTTCAATGGAAGAGGTTTCTTCATTTGTAGTTGGTATTTTGGTTCGTTCTATCAGGGTTGCCGATCAAGCTCAAGACCATTCTGGAAGGCGTTTTTATTCTTCTTGGTGGCATATCTCGGTCACTTCCGAAACCGTTTATTTTTGATTCTTCTCTTTCCAAGGCGATCTGTGACTCTTGACGATATTGTTCTTTTCTATTTACTGTGTGGGTTAATAGGATTTCTGTTCTTTACTCTTTGGAGTATTGGCTTAAGAATTCTTATTTGATTTCGTTGCAATATTTTTTCTAGCTTCTTGCTAGTACTAATTAAAGTTATTTGTTCAAAAAAATAATTCAAAGGTAATCTAATCTATATCTACTCTTAAAGAAAGAGAATTCTAGACCGTGCATGCACACCGGTGTTGTATATAGTGTTGTTTGTGCTGTGGTTTGAGTTTAAGAAAGGTTCAACGCCTACGGGTTTTTGAAAATTAGTTTTAATCGGTTGAATCCGTTTATGCATCTAGTAGAAGGAAATTCAGTCCTTTATTTGATAAATGGTACGGTGAAAGATTTGGTCTCCTAGTTTAGTGCAATTTTGCAGTTTATCTGTATTAGTTTGAATTTGAGTGTAATATGTTTTGAGCTTCTTGTTTGGATGTTATGACATGTCATATGCTTCAAACTTGTTCTACAATTGTACACTTTCAGTTTTCTATTCTCCTTACAAAGTGTAAATCAAGCCGATTAATCAACTTTGGTTCATGAATATTGTAGTAAAATAATATAACACAATATTTGTACATAATCAAAGGATATCAAATTATATTATCTTATATTTTCATGATCCATTTATGCCTGCACCTAAATGTCTTGTGTACTTTGAGCACAACTTGCTAATCACAGCGAGGTGCTGAAATTTTTTGTTTTTTAGAATCATGAGCAAACGTTTAACATAGATGCGTAGTGCATTAGTTGTTTTAAATAACATATACAAAACACTTGTTGCTTCATATAAGCTCATTTCAAAATAACATGCACTTCTGCGCTAACTCAACAAAGTTCACGAAAGTTAGTGAAGCAAACAACTATTACTCTTGGAATCTTGGAAGTTGGAAATGTGAAAAATTAAAACACCTTGATGCTCTCATTTTAGTTTTCAATTTTGGCCTCTCTCTCTTTCAATCTCTCCATGTATTGGACTTTAATCCGCCACCTTGACATCTCGACCATAATCAATATCTTCATACAATCTAAAAATCGACTTCAAAGGCTTCACCTATGGTCTCAAAATAGAGGACTCAATTTTGATGCATATGAAAGTGGAGGTGTATTGAGCTTATAACATGGTTACCACTTCCAGGATGTGAATAAAATAAAGATTTTTAAATTATGAGTTATAATGTAAGTATTGAACTTTTGATAGATAAACAAATATTCAAATGATGAGTTGAGAAATGGGGATCCTAACTGAAATGAGGTTCGATGGTCTTGGAGTGGTTGTTGCACAGTTGCCGCTACAATACTTATTTCTTTCATATGAGCTCTTCCATCCTCGTCACCTTTTACAAATAAACAAACTTTTAAGTTTATAGGATAACATTTGTATCTGATAAACACATGTGAAAGAGGAGACAAAACTCAAGGATCAAAATTAGTTGGTGTCTAAAAATAAAAGGAGGAAGAATGATACTGCTGAGAAATAGACCTATATAATGAGTCTATTGGTGTGCGCACGTGCAAACAAACCAAACATGTCGCCGTTTTTTATCAATTGAAACAACATATATATCAACAAAATAAAACCACCATAATTCATGAATTTTACCACAATACGAAACACCACATGCATCTAAACAAAAAGACACATGTACATGTAGTTTTTATCCCATACAAAAACGATTTTTTTAAAGTTTTTAGCTAAATGAGGCAATGTTTGGACTTTTTTTAAATTAAATATTTTTGAGAAAAAAATAATAATAATTTATTTTTTACTTAATGAGGAAGAATTGATTTTTTTAAAATTTAAAAATTCCCAATTAACGTTTTGATTTATTATGTAAAAGATTGTTAAATATTTTCTCATGCTACAAAAGAAATTGAATTTTGCGACAGTCCGTTAATTTATTAATCACAAATATGAGTTTAGGACATGTAATTTAGATGGCACATTGAAAATGTGTGGATTTTGTTAATTCTGCAAGTTCCAACATGTCTAGGGAGATTTTGGGAAGATTTAAATGATCTATGCACAAGATATACGTTTATAATGTTCAAGTCGAACCATCTGGGTTATTTCGCAATGAGTACATGTAATTTATCAGTTGACTTAAGACCAGTCACAACTATATTTTGATATACGTATATTTTTTCTGACCTAATACTAATCCATTGTTTTCATATAATTTTGATAATACTCTAAAACTAAATATAAAATATGTGTACATATAATTGCAAAATCAATACTAAAATAAAATTTTATATCCAAGCCCGTGTGTTTTATCGTTCAAGAGTGGGAAATGCCAAATTGATTGTATCGTAAAGTAAGCAAGTTAAAGGAATATAGATAGAGATCTTAAACCTTTTTTTTTCGTATGAATATTTAGCTTACAACTTTTTGGCCATGGGTATAGATCTTAAGCCTTATGTTGACATCAAAACATTTGTAAATAAAATTAACAGCCTTTGTTATTTTAAGTTAAAAAGGTTTTATTTAGTCACTTTTCACTATTCATTATTCAAGGTCCCCAAACGAATTTATCTTTTTTTTAATGATGAAAAAAGACGAAATATATTACTTTCATCCAAATGAAACTGTACAAACAAACTGCAAAACTAAGATTCGGACATGCCCAAGATCTTGCCAATGCAGCATAAACAAATAAGAGAACATACATTTTAATGAATACTAAACTGAATACTATAACATAAATCATCATCAGTATACTTCCACTGCAGAATACACCTTTTTCACCATTACACACTACTTATGATCTAAAAAGAGCAGCTACATCCTCACACTTTCAGAACATAGCAGAAATAAAGGAGGCATTATTATAAGAATATGCTCCATACATCACTATTGGAAACACCATTGATATGACTACATATGCTTCCACTAAAATTTGTGAGGGCCTAAACTCCTTTGGCAAATGGTCATGCAAGACAGTTTAGGGTTAAATAACCCATTTGTTTTTGTTTAGGGAATGCTATATATGATATTCAGTTTACGAGCAAATTACAAGATCACCCACTTGAGATTCGATTTATCGTTCTTTGAATTCATTTCTTTATGTATGTCCATTTAATCTCAAGGATCAGTCATCACACGAACTATATATGTTCAACGAGAAGTTTCTTTTGCTTTGTAATTTACACTAAACTCATTATGTAGGAGTGTTTGTTTTCATCATTAATAGATCCTCAAAAAACAAGGGCAAAAAAAAATGGTTTAATCCTAACCACTCATTTTTTTATCATTCACTTTCCAACCTTTTTCTTAAAACTTAAATATCTAGCAAACGATAAATCGTTAAACGAAAAAAAATACACCATCGCGACGAGTATTTTTTATCTTTCTATAGAGGGGCACTTATATATACTTTCGACGAACTTTTTTCGATTTTTTTTTTCAATCACGTCAGAAAAAATCTCATGGGATTTTTTGAAATCACATGAGATTGTGATACAAATCTCATGTGATTTTTTCAGACGTGATTGAAAAAAAAAACGGAAAAAAAGTTCTTCGAAAGTATATAGAAGTGCCCCTCTATAGAAAGATGATTTAATTCTCGTCGCGATGATATGTTTCGTTTTGCGTAACGATTAACGGTTTGTGAGATATTTAATTTTTAAAAAATAAGGTGAAAGTGAGTTTTTTAATTAAATTAAAATAAGAATTAATATAAACCATTATATGAAAATTAAATAGATAGACAAGATGAAGCGTTTTTTTTTTTTTGACCATGTTCCTTATGGAACTTTTCTCACATACGGAGTATCACTAAAAAAGATTATTTATTGGATCAAAGCTCTTTCATGTCAAAACTTGATTGATCGAGCGCGAATCACTTTATATTACTACATGCGTTGGATTTTGACGCAACCCGGAAAATGCCTTTTTACGACTTCTTTTGTTTGCTTAAGTTTATATGTTCTTTTGAAAAGACTCAGCCTCCTCATGAAAGACCAAAATTTGGTACAATTAAAAATTGATTCTTCGTGATGAAAACAAAGTAAATCGAAAACATAAAAAACGTTCCCTTGTTTATATAAACTAGTTTTAATCCCCATGCACGTACGGGGCTTGTACATTATGTTTTTAAATATATTTATAATTTTTATTTTTTCTGTTTTATAAGTTATTAAAGTTTAAGAGGTTATTTGTTTTTTTTAAGTCATAATAAAATTTGTAAATTTATAAATTTACACTTAACTCTATACAATTTATTTAAAATTAAACCACTAAAGTTTTATTAATTACCTCCTCTTTTTTTCAAGTTTTTGTTTTTATAAATTTGACACATATATTTTTATGTGTTTTTTTTCTTTATCAGATTTCTTCACCAAAATAATGCCAATTTTAGAAGTATTTAAGCTTTTTAATTAAACATATATTCAAAATTAATAAAAAATTTAAAGCATCATACCTAATAAAGAATGATTCTTTTTTTAAAATGCAAAAGTCCTCACTTTTCGTTTTTCTTTACTAAGTAAAAGATTCTCACGAATGCTCTCTGTTGAATCACTTTCGACGGTTCATTAACGCATTGATAACCAGCCACTAGAGACAATTTTAAAACAAACTTCGTGTATTAGTTTAATAAAATAACAAATCATGCATAAAATACGAAAATGTAGTATATACATATTCACAATTACTAAAAACGTTCCCTGTGAGTAAGTGTTTGGTTACTGATTAAATTGATTCATTAGCTTAATTAATATATGCAGATTCTTTGTATAATAAACAAAACAATCAACTTAAATTAAAAAAAACGATACAGTCACATATAAAAGCCATATATATTCTAAAGAGAAGTGAATAATATTGAATATAATTATTGATATAAAGATGTTGATTTTGAAATGAATCAACATGTATGACAAACACATGGAGAATGTGGACCTAGTGGAGTACCGGTGCATACTCCCTTGGCATTCTGACCAAATCTTTTGACACATATGTCATTGCAACAACCAGGCGGGCATGAAGGGCTGCATAGAACATCCTGCAAGTCGTGAGAGCATTGATCACCATCTGGGTTAACAAACGAATCCTTTTCAGCAACGACATCACGTGCATTCAACATATATGGTTGTTCACCAACTGCATGCATGCATCATGTTACGTACGATATGAATTGTCAATCAAACCAAATCATATGTTAGGAATATAAAAGACACACAACAGAAATATATTACCTAGCAAACAGAAAATGACGAAGATCATGTAAGTGTTCATGACTAGAAATGGTCCTTGAAAATCACTTTATTATGATTTTTTTCCTTAGCAATTAAAAAGAATACTTTTACTATGCTTGTTGTTTATCCTATAAACTTAAAAGTTTGTTTATTTGTAAAAGGTGACGAGGATGGAAGAGCTCATATGAAAGAAATAAGTATTGTAGCGGCAACTGTGCAACAACCACTCCAAGACCATCGAACCTCATTTCAGTTAGGATCCCCATTTCTCAACTCATCATTTGAATATTTGTTTATCTATCAAAAGTTCAATACTTACATTATAACTCATAATTTAAAAATCTTTATTTTATTCACATCCTGGAAGTGGTAACCATGTTATAAGCTCAATACACCTCCACTTTCATATGCATCAAAATTGAGTCCTCTATTTTGAGACCATAGGTGAAGCCTTTGAATCGGATTTTTAGTTTTAAAGATATATTGAATATGGTCGAGATTCAAGGTGAGCTGATAAAGTCCAATACATGAGAGAGTTGAAAGGAGAGAGAGGCCAAAAATAGAAAAACTAAAATGAAGCATCAAGGTGTTTTAATTTACACATGTCCAACTTCCAAGATTCAATAGAGTAAATAGTTGTTTGCTTCCACTAACTTTCGGTGAACTTTGTTTTGAGTTAGCGCAGAAGTGCATGTTATTTTGAAATGATCTTATATGAAGCAACAAGTGTTTTGTACATGTTATTTAAAACAACTAATGCACTACGCATCTATGTTAACACTTTGTCTCAAGAGTCTAAAAACAACAAAGAATTTCATCACCCGCTGGTATTAGCAAGTTAGTGCTCAAAGTACACAAGACATTTAGGTGCAGGCATAAATGGATCATGAAAATATAAGATAATATAATTTGATATCCTTTGATTATGTACAAATATTGTGTTATATTATTTTACTACAATATTCATGAACAAAAGTTGATTAATCAGCTTGATTTACACTTTGTAAGGAGAATAGAAAACTGAAAGTGTACAATTGTAGAACAAGTTTGAAGCATATGACCGCAAACATCCAAACAAGAAGCTCAAAACAGATTACACTCAAATTCAAACTAATACAGATAAACTGCAAAATTGCACTAAACTGGGAGACCAAATCTTTCACCGTACCATTTATCAAATAAAGGACTGCATTTCCTTCTACTAGATGCATAAACGGATTCAACCGATTAAAACTAATTTTCAAAAACCCGTAGGCGTTGAACCTTCCTTAACTCAAAACACAATCACACAACAACTATATACAACCCGTGTGCATCGAACGGGTCTGAATGTCTCGTTCTTTATAAAGTAGGATAGATATAGATTTACCATTAGTGAATTGAGAACTACTGCAAACGCGACTTGGCATAATGATTTAATAATACAAAAGATTCGATACGTTAGGATTTGGCAACTTAATAACTTCATTCAAAAAGCATAAGTGGGATGCTCTAAATCAGTTATTGATTTTTAATCAATGCAAATATTTTCCATTCAAAGAAATTAAACCACGGAAAGAATCAAGCGTTTCTTGTGAATGCTAACATTATTATAGTAATATGTAACTGTAATTTATTAATTACCATATTTAAGGCATGCGGGCTATAAAATCTCGATTACCGCGGAGTTAACAACAACAAGCATAGTAAAAGTATTCTTGTATAATTGCTAAGGAAAAAAAAATCATAATAAAGTGATTTTAAAGGACCATTTCTAGTCATGAACACTACATGAATCTTCTTCAATTTCTGATTGCTAGGTAATTTTTCTGTTGTGTGTCTTTTATATACCTAACATATGATTTGGTTGGAATTTGACAATTCATATCGTAACGTAACATGATGGCATGCATGCAGTTGGGACAACCATATATGTTGAATCGCACGAGTCGTTGTTGAAAGATTGTTTGTTAACCCAGATGGTGATCATGCTCTCACACTTGCATATGTTTCTTATGCAGCACTTCATGGCCCGCCTGGTTGTTGCAATTACATATTTCAAAAGATTTGATCAGAATGCCAAGGGATATGCACCGGTACCCAACTAGGTCCATATACTCCATGTGTTTGTCAAAGCACGTAGATTCATTTCAAAATCAAACATCTTATATCAATATAATGATTCAATATTATTCTCATTCTCTATCAAAATATATGGCATTTAAATGTGACTAAACGTTTTTTTTTTAATTTTAGTTAATTGTTTTGTTTATTATACAAGCACCTGATAAATTAATTAAAGCTAATGAATCAATTTTAATCAGTAACCGAACACTACTCATAGGGAACGTTTTTTAGTAAATTGTGAATTGTAATGATAGAAAACACCCGTTCGTATGACTTTATTATTCATCACTATTTATAGATTACAAAGGTACACTAAAACCCTAATGGACCCAAAGCCCACACACCGGAATTGGGCAAACTTATTTATTGGCTAATACTATCCCGCAGTCTAAGCGGCGAAATCACGAAAGCTCGAGACTGGAGTGAAAACTTTAATAGTAAAAAAACAAAATAAACTTTCTTGATGAAGTCCTGTAGCAAGCCGTGCAAATTCTTCAATCTTGTTCATAAGATACGAGCAGAAGCAACAATGCGTTTGTAATGAAAAGGAGATTGGATCTTGATATATTGATTGTTATAATATTCTGCTGGGTGATGCTTGGAAAAACATATAAAAGGAAAAATTATATAGTAAACAGAATTAGATTTATGGCTTTTGTAGCCATTGTTTAGACGAAACCAAATAAAAAAATGAAGGAAAACCAGAAACAATGGAACTAAATTGCCTTACGATCTTTGATGAAAAAAAAGCTAAAAACAAAATAGGTTGGACAAGTGTAACCAGATTTGGATAGATAAAACCATTTCTTTTTCTTTGGCTGCGACTTTTGAACGATAAAATTATGAAAATTCTAAGATTCATACGTCTTTTATTTTTTTTTATTTTTTTGAGAAGATAGAAGCGGCTCATGACGGCCGATGGTAAGACTTTGATGGGGTGGCATAGATGCAGCGGCTCATGGCGGCCAACTAGGTTTTATGATCTAACCCGCTCTTATACCATTTTGACTAATGAAAACCCCGTTCGTATGACTTTATTATTCATCACTATTTATAGATTACAAATGTACCACTAAAACCCTAATGGACCAAAGCTTATTTATTATACAAAGAATCTGCATGAAATAATTAAGCTAATGAATCAATTTAATCAGTAACCAAACACTTACTCACAGGGAACGTTTTTAGTAATTGTGAATATGTATATACTACATTTTCGTATTTTATGCATGATTTGTTATTTTATTAAACTAATACACGAAGTTTGTTATAAAATTGTCTCTAGTGGCTGGTTATCAATGCGTTAATGAACCGTCGAAAGTGATTCAAAACAGAGAGCTTACGTTGAGAACTTTTACATTAGTAAAGTAAACCGAAAAGTGAGGACTTTGCATTTTAAAAAAAGATCATTCCATATTAGGTATGATGCTTTAAATATTTATATTTATTTATTTGAATATAAATTTAAGTTAAGAAAGCTTAAAATACTCTACAACTAGCAATAATTTTGGTGGAGAAATCTGAATAAAGAAAAAAAAACCCATAAAAATAAATGTGTCAAATTTAAAAAATAGAAAAAAAAACTTGAAAAAAAGAGGTGTAATTAATAAAACATTAGTGTTTAATTTTAAAATAACTTGTAATAGAGTTTAAGTGTAAATTTATAAATTTTACAAATTTTATTATGACCTTAAAGAAAAAACAAATAACCCTTCAAGTAAACATTCATACACTTTATACAACATAACAAATTAAATTATAATCTAATTAAAAAACAAAATGTACAAGACCTAGTGCACAGTGGATTAAAACAGTTTATATAACAGAGGGAACGTATTTTATGTTTTTCAATTTACTTGTTTCAAAATAAATTATTATTATTTTTTTCTCAAAAATATTTAATTTAAAAAAAGTCCAAACATTGCCTCATTTAGCTAAAAACTTTAAAAAAATCGTTTTTGTATGGGATAAAAACTACATGTACATGTGTCTTTTTGTTTAGATGCATGTGGTGTTTCGTATTGTGGTAAAATTCATGAATTATGGTGGTTTTATTTTGTTGATATATATGTTGTTTCAATTGATAAAAAACGGCGACATGTTTGGTTTGTTTGCACGTGCGCACACCAATAGACTCATTATATAGGTCTATTTCTCAGCAGTATCATTCTTCCTCCTTTTATTTTTAGACACCAACTAATTTTGATCCTTGAGTTTTGTCTCCTCTTTCACATGTGTTTATCAGATACAAATGTTATCCTATAAACTTAAAAGTTTGTTTATTATGAAAGAAATAAGTATTGTAGCGGCAACTGTGCAACAACCACTCCAAAACCATCGAACCTCATTTCAGTTAGGATCCCCATTTCTCAACTCATCATTTGAATATTTGTTTATCTATCAAAAGTTCAATACTTACATTATAACTCATAATTTAAAAATCTTTATTTTATTCACATCCTGGAAGTGGTAACCATGTTATAAGCTCAATACACCTCCACTTTCATATGCATCAAAATTGAGTCCTCTATTTTGAGACCATAGGTGAAGCCTTTGAAGTCGATTTTTAGATTGTATGAAGATATTGATTATGGTCGAGATGTCAAGGTGGCGGATTAAAGTCCAATACATGGAGAGATTGAAAGAGAGAGAGGCCAAAATTGAAAACTAAAATGAGAGCATCAAGGTGTTTTAATTTTTCACATTTCCAACTTCCAAGATTCCAAGAGTAATAGTTGTTTGCTTCACTAACTTTCGTGAACTTTGTTGAGTTAGCGCAGAAGTGCATGTTATTTTGAAATGAGCTTATATGAAGCAACAAGTGTATTGTACATGTTATTTAAAACAACTAATGCACTACGCATCTATGTTAAACGTTTGCTCATGATTCTAAAACAACAAAAAATTTCAGCACCCCGCTGTGATTAGCAAGTTGTGCTCAAAGTACACAAGACATTTAGGTGCAGGCATAAATGGATCATGAAAATATAAGATAATATAATTTGATATCCTTTGATTATGTACAAATATTGTGTTATATTATTTTACTACAATATTCATGAACAAAAGTTGATTAATCAGCTTGATTTACACTTTGTAAGGAGAATAGAAAACTGAAAGTGTACAATTGTAGAACAAGTTTGAAGCATATGACATGTCATAACATCCAAACAAGAAGCTCAAAACAGATTACACTCAAATTCAAACTAATACAGATAAACTGCAAAATTGCACTAAACTGGGAGACCAAATCTTTCACTGTACCATTTATCAAATAAAGGACTACATTTCCTTCTACTAGATGCATAAATGGATTCAACCGATTAAAACTAATTTTCAAAAACCTGTAGGCATTGAACCTTCCTTAACTCAAAACACAAGCACACAACAACTATATACAACCCGTGTGCATCGCACGGGTCTGAATGCCTCGTTCTTTATAAAGTAGTATAGATATAGATTTACCTTATGAATTTTTTTTGAACCCACAACTTTATTTGGAACTAGCAAGAAGCTAGAAAAAACATTACAACGAAATCAAATAAGGATTCTTAAGCCAATACTCCCAACTCAACTTTGACCATAAATATTTTTGTTTGTGTTATATAATATTGAACGAAAATTCTACCAACGAAAAATATATTCAAAACTCTATCCATTCATATATCTTGCATCAAGTATCATATAACATAAGAAAAAATCATTAAGGTCAAAGTTGAAGAAAAAAGACTTTGAAAAAGTCAAGTGAACACTTAATGTGGGACGGAGGTAGTAATATCAAAAGATTAGTACGTTTGTGATTTGGCATACTTATATAACTTCATTCAAAAGCTTAAGTTGTGGATGCTCTAAATCAGTTATTGATTTTTAATCAATGCAAATATTTTCCATTCAAAGAAATTAAACCACGGAAAGAATCAAGCGTTTCTTGTGAATGCTAACATTATTATAGTAATATGTAACTGTAATTTATTAATTACCATATTTAAGGCATGCGGGCTATAAAATCTCGATTACCGCAGAGTTAACAACAACAAGCATAGTAAAAGTATTCTTTTTAATTGCTAAGGAAAAAAATCATAATAAAGTGATTTTCAAGGACCATTTCTAGTCATGAACACTTACATGATCTTCGTCATTTTCTGTTTGCTAGGTAATATATTTCTGTTGTGTGTCTTTTATATTCCTAACATATGATTTGGTTTGATTGACAATTCATATCGTACGTAACATGATGCATGCATGCAGTTGGTGAACAACCATATATGTTGAATGCACGTGATATCGTTGCTGAAAAGGATTCATTTGTTAACCCAGATGGTGATCAATGCTCTCACGACTTGCAGGATGTACCTATGCAGCCTCATGCCCGCCTGTTTGTTGCAATGACATATGCGTCCAAAAGATTTGGTCATAAGCCAAGGGAGAAGGCATCGTACTCCACTATGTCCTCATTCTCCATGTGTTTGTCATACATGTAATCATTTCAAAATCACATCTTTATATCAAAATTATATTCAATATAATTCCTCATCTCTTTCGAATATATATGCTTTTATATGTGACGTATCGTTTTTTTTAATTATAGTTGATGGTTTTTGTTAATTTTTTTGAGAAGATAGAAGCGGCTCATGACGGCCGATGGTAAGACTTTGATGGGGTGGCATAGATGCAGCGGCTCATGGCGGCCAACTAGGTTTTATGATCTAACCCGCTCTTATACCATTTTGACTAATGAAAACCCCGTTCGTATGACTTTATTATTCATCACTATTTATAGATTACAAAGGTATCATTAAAACCCTAATGGACCCAAAGCACACAAACCGGACTTGGGCCAACTTATTTATTGGCTAATACTCTCCCGCAGTCTAAGCGGCGAAATCACAAAAGCTCGAGACTGGAGTGAAAAACTTTAATAGTAAAAAAACAAAATAAACTTTCTTGATGAAGTCCTGTAGCAAGCCGTGCAAATTCTTCAATCTTGTTCATAAGATACGAGCAGAAGTAACAATGCTTTTGTAACGAAAAGGAGATAGGATCTTGATATATTGATTGTTATAATATTCTGCTGGGTGATGCTTGAAAAAACATATAAAAGGAAAAATTATATAGTAAACAGAATTAGATTTATGGCTTTTGTAGCCATTGTTTAGACGAAACCAAATAAAAAAAATGAAGGAAAACCAGAAACAATGGAACTAAATTGCCTTACGATCTTTGATGAAAAAAAAGCTAAAAACAAAATAGGTTGGACAAGTGTAACCAGATTTGGATAGATAAAACCATTTCTTTTTCTTTGGCTGCGACTTTTGAACGATAAAATTATGAAAATTCTAAGATTCATACGTCTTTTATTTATTTTTATTTTTTTGAGAAGATAGAAGCGGCTCATGACGGCCGATGGTAAGACTTTGATGGGGTGGCATAGATGCAGCGGCTCATGGCGGCCAACTAGGTTTTATGATCTAACCCGCTCTTATACCATTTTGACTAATGAAAACCCCGTTCGTATGACTTTATTATTCATCACTATTTATAGATTACAAATGTACCACTAAAACCCTAATGGACCAAAGCTTATTTATTATACAAAGAATCTGCATATATTAATTAAGCTAATGAATCAATTTAATCAGTAACCAAACACTTACTCACAGGGAACGTTTTTAGTAATTGTGAATATGTATATACTACATTTTCGTATTTTATGCATGATTTGTTATTTTATTAAACTAATACACGAAGTTTGTTATAAAATTGTCTCTAGTGGCTGGTTATCAATGCGTTAATGAACCGTCGAAAGTGATTCAACAGAGAGCATTCGTGAGAATCTTTTACTTAGTAAAGGAAAACGAAAAGTGAGGACTTTTGCATTTAAAAAAAAGAATCATTCCTTATTAGGTATGATGCTTTAAATTTTTTATTATTTTTGAATATATGTTTAATTAAAAAGCTTAAATACTTCTAAAATTGGCATTATTTTGGTGGAGAAATCTGATAAAGAAAAAAAACACATAAAAATATATGTGTCAAATTTATAAAAACAAAAACTTGAAAAAAAGAGGAGGTAATTAATAAAACTTTAGTGGTTTAATTTTAAATAAATTGTATAGAGTTAAGTGTAAATTTATAAATTTACAAATTTTATTATGACTTAAAAAAAACAAATAACCCCTTAAACTTTCATAACTTATAAAACAGAAAAAATAAAAATTATAAATATATTTAAAAACATAATGTACAAGCCCCGTGCGTGCACGGGGATTAAAACTAGTTTATATAAACAAGGGAACGTTTTTTATGTTTTCGATTTACTTTGTTTTCATCACGAAGAATCAATTTTTAATTGTACCAAATTTTGGTCTTTCATGAGGAGGCTGAGTCTTTTCAAAAGAACATATAAACTTAATGGGGGCTTTAAGCAAACAAAAGAAGTCGTAAAAAGGCATTTTCCGGGTTGCGTCAAAATCCAACGCATGTAGTAATATAAAGTGATTCGCGCTCGATCAATCAAGTTTTGACATGAAAGAGCTTTGATCCAATAAATAATCTTTTTTAGTGATACTCCGTATGTGAGAAAAGTTCCATAAGGAACATGGTGAAAAAAAAACCGCTTCATCTTGTCTATCTATTTTATTTTCATATAATGGTTTAGATTAATTCTTATTTTAATTTAATTAAAAAACTCACTTTCACCTTATTTTTTAAAAATTAAATATCTCACAAACCGTTAATCGTTACGCAAAACGAAACATACCATCGCGACGAGAATTAAATCATCTTTCTATAGAGGGCACTTCTATATACTTTCGACGAACTTTTTTTTTTCTCAGCCACGTCTGGAAAAATCTCTTGTGATTTCATAAAATCACATGTGATTATGATACAAATCTCATTTGATTTTTTCAGACGTGATTGAAAAAAAAATTCGAAAAAATAGTTCGTCGAAAGTATATAGAAGTGCCCTCTATAGAAAGATAAAAAAATACTCGTTGTGATACTTTCGACGAACTTTTTTCCGATTTTTTTTCAATCACGTCTGAAAAAATCACATGAGATTTGTATCACAATCTCATGTGATTTCATAAAATTTTCAGACGTGATTGAAAAAAAATCGAAAAAAAAGTTCTTCGAAAATATATATATAAGTGCCCTCTATAGAAAGATAAAAAATTACTCGTTGCGATACTTTCGACGAACTTTTTTTCCTTTTTTTTTCAATCACGTCTGAAATTAAAAAAATCACATGAGATTTGTATCACAATCTCATGTGATTTCAAAAAATCCCATGAGATTTTTTCTGACGTGATTGAAAAAAAAAATCGAAAAAAGTTCGTCGAAAGTATATATAAGTGACCCTCTATAGAAAGAAAAAAAAACTCGTCGCGATGGTGTATTTTTTTTCGTTTAACGATTTATCGTTTGCTAGATATTTGAGTTTTAAGAAAAAGGTGGAAAAGTAGATGATGAAAAAATGAGTGGTTAGGATTAACCCATTTGTTTTTTTTTTTGCCCTTGTTTTTTGAGGATCTCAACTCTAAACCCTAGGGCGTCTAAACTCTCTTTCACCATTCGCCGTTGTTGCAACAACAAAGGCAGGTACACGTTTATTTGCTATT
>BQNB010041756.1:0-33188 GCA_026074375.1 Tanacetum coccineum
TATGAAATCACAAGAGATTTTTCCAGACGTGGTTGAGAAAAAAAATCGAAAAAAAAGTTCGTCGAAAGTATATAGAAGTGCCCATCTATAGAAAGATGATTTAATTATTGTCGCGATGGTATATTTCGTTTTGCGTAACGATTAACGGTTTGTGAGATACTTAATTTTTAAAAAATAAGGTGAAAGTGTGTTTTTTAATTAAATTAAAATAAGAATTAATCTAAACCATTAGATGAAAATAAAATGAATGGACAAGATGAAGCGGTTTTTTTTTGACCATGTTCCTTATGGAACTTTTCTGATTGTGAGGTAACCAAGCTTTAGTGTTTACCAAAATTTTGTATTTTGTTTGTGTTACCTATTTACCAAATATTATCTACCACATAAATAATTATAATTAATAAGGCTAGATGGAGTAAGGTGGAAACTCACGACTCACTAACCTACTCACCATTCAATCCTTACGCCGGTGCAAGAAAGTCGCGTGCGACTTTGGGTTTTCATGGTATGAGTGGCTCACCGTTGTGAGTTAACAAATGGTGGGCCACAAATTCTTTTTAATCCGTTTTATTTAATTTTTTTAAAATCCTTATTTTTTACCTATAAATACCCAACATTTAACTCATTTTCATACACAACTCATATATTTTTAAACAAAACTCTCACATTCAGTATTGTATTTTTAATGGCGTGTTCGGTTCCACACACCTATGATGAAATCAAAGCTATGGTTGAAAAACAAATTGAGGAGGATAAAGCTCGTCAGCTAGCGATTATGAATTTAGCCGTCGAATATGATAATGCATGCGGAGCTAAAGATGATATGCGAAAAGCATACGAGGAATGCAACCACATTCCACAAGAGACTCGCGCTTTGATTGACACTTTTTTGAAAGAAGGATCTAATAAAGATTACGAGATGCATAATTCTTTATTTGGAAAGGCGGCAAAAATAGAAAAACAAATGAATGCTAAATTAGTTTGGCTATGGGAAAAATACAACTACCGCTCACAAACCCATATAGGTGGTTCGTCATCCCAAACCCATGAGATATCTGATGTATATCTTACTGAGAAACAGCTACATCAACTACATCTAGACGAAGAAGCCTTAAGAGAAATATTAGAAGAAGAAGCAAGAGACGAAAAAGAACGGGAGGAGAAAATTAGGCAAAAACAAGTTGATGATGAGGAATATTACTTGGAATTTGGGGTGAAATATGATTCAGAATACGAGTCAGATTAATAATCTAGGAACAATTTTAATTTAGTTGTTTTAAATGTAATGTTTTTAATCTATGAATAAAAGTTTTTAATTACGTTTACGTTTTTATTAATTTTGTACGTTTACGTTTATGGTTTTATTAATTTTGTACGTTTACGTTTACGTTTTTAATTTATGGATGAAAGTAATTAAATAAAAAAATGATGTGTAGGGTGAGTTTGGTATGAAACATGAGTGTTATTACGGTTGAAAGGTGAGTGGTAGAGTTGGAGAGATAAAGCTGATGTGGTGCTCAAGTGTAAGGTGAGTGAAGCCTTAATACTCCATCCAGCCTTAATAACCAAAATACATGAATATTTTACTTTTTACTTTTAGTTTAAATACCCTCCATTTTTATGTACAACACATTCTCATCTCCATACAACATAGAACACATATACTCCTTCACAACTAAAAATGTCATACCTAAACTCACCTAATGTAACGCAAGATATAGTCTTACAAATACGACAAGATAACGAAGAACATCTGCATGAAGCTCGTACTTTGACTACACTCTGCCACTATATCGTAAACAAAATGACAAAAAGAGGAGTCTCGATTGCTAAACTGCTTGATTTACCATTTAGCCCAATCAAAGAATGTACTCTCGTCTACATGATCAGAGCTCAAGAACGTGACTTGCAAAGATCTCAGCATATAATGCAATTATTGAATGAAATACAGACTCACATAAGAGATAACATTGAGTTTGAAGATATGATAACGTTCTCGTAACCAAACATCGTGTGGGTAAAAACAAGTAGTTGTGTCTTAATGTTAATGTTATGCCTAAGGTTATAATCAATGTAAATGTTTATGTTTTTAAAACCTTGTATGGTCATGTATGTAAATAATTAATCATTAATCAATATTCAATATATATAAATATAAAATGTTTGAGCAATGTATATTTGTACATTCTTCGGCTAATCGTCACAGGGTACCCGCCGCAGCAACGCGCGGGTACCCTGCTAGTTTACTTTTATAGCTAAAAAAATAAATGACATTTTTAACAATGTTAACAAAGTTAAACATTTTTACACACAAATTTGTTACACAATGAAACCATAAGCCCACAAACCGGGCTAGGGTAAGATATTAAATACATTTTTACTTTTCCGATTATTAATAATTAATAACTATAATAATGATGGAAACCTGATAAACTTCCACGTACACAAGAAAATCGGAAACTAAACTTTATTCTTAAAAACTATAAAAAAACAAATTTCACTTGTTTCTACTCCAAATCATCTTAATCACTAACACCAAAAGATATGTTGATAGACACGAACATGTTTTTCTCTTTTTTTGTTATATCTTATTTTTCGTTCAGTTTTTATAATATCTTATTCTTTGCATACTAAGTTAACAAAACACTCGATATGCTTCATTAGATTAATAATTATCAGAACATATTATATGATATGGATATATATAACTGTAGAATTGTCAGATTACATGTTGGATAGTATGTTTTAAATAAAAACCCCCAAAGATAACTTCGATTAGAACATGAATAGTATCAATTTCTAAAAATATGTTCTCACTTGTATATCTGATTAAGATTTTAGGAAGTCAAATATAGTTACAATATTATATTAACTTTTGAGCAATCAAATGTAGTTATCTTGTTAATCTTATTTGCATATGGTTTTATTTGTTAATAGTTTAATTTTGTGTGTAGGAAAGTGCCTTATGAGTTTGTTTTTTGGATTAACCCAGCAACCTATCCAAATTCACAGGCAAGAAATTATGTAAATATATTAGATATCATAAATGATGATTTAGTTAGTAACTAATAGAATATCAAAAATTATTTCAGCAATTACCACAACTTTTTTTTGAAAAGTGTTACACCGGAAACAATCATATTTACTTGACAAGCAATAAAAGACGGCGTTACAAAGTTAAAATACAGAAATTGGATGATGGACCTTTTGAGCTGAAAGGATATCGATGGAACTGGTTTGCTTTAGATAGCTTGAATAGCAACGTTCAGCTCTTACATTTTATCCAAGAGGGAGATGATTCATTTTACGTAACAGGATATAAACAATCTGGAAACGAAACTGGATTATATTGCTCAGTAATAACTCGTTTTTCAAGATTTATGAGCCGTGTTTGGCCTTACAATAATAAGCCACAGGTAATGCTTCATACCCTTATATAAGATGTATTAAGACATAAGTTTCTAGATTAGTGTATTTAATATATATATATATATATATATATATATATATATATATATATATAGGGGACCGTTCTTTGCAGAACTATTTTTTTGTACAGAACCTACAGAACCAACTTTGGACCAATAAGAATTTAGTATTATTAAATTATTTTATTTAATTCAAAAGGGTAAAATAGTAAAACACATTTTCACTTTCATTTTGAATTTATTTAAAAAACATTTTTATTAAGCCTTAAATTTTCAGAATTATTTTTTTTTCAGAATTAATTTTTTAATTTTTAATTTTTTTCAGCAAATATATTTCAAAAAAATGAGGTGCATATATGTTTTTTTAAATATTATAGAAATTCATATATGTTTCTTGCATACAAGTTAAAAAAAAAGTGCATATGTGTTTTTTTCTTTTATACAATTGTTTAGCCATGAAACTTGTTTTTTTTCTTAAAATGATAATTGCACATATGTTTCTAGTGTACATTATTCCAAAAATTTATACAATAAATATAAATATGTACATTAATCTCTAAATTTATAAGAAAGCAAAAACATAAATATAAATATAGTACACAAAATTTGAAATCAAATGAAATACAATTCAAATACAAATGTATATTGTTAAATATAAATGTGCACTCTTGAAATAACATGCGTGAACTCTTCGAGAACATATATGCACAGCTTCGAGAACATATATGCACAGCTTCGAGAACATATATGCACGGCTTCGAGAACATTTGTGCACCATCTAAAAAGCATAAGTGCATCCATTAATCATCTTGAACATATATGCACGGCTTCGAGAACATTTGTGCACGGTTCACATATGTGCACGCCTTAAAAAACATATGTGCACGTTTCTCCAAATTCGAGATAGAAGATTTTGAGGTAATAGATTATTTTACCTTGAAATGTTTGTTTGCTTAAACAAATCGAGAAGCTTATCAGAGTTGATGTAATAATAATAGTAAGAAAACTAAAAATATGTACTCCGTATTATATTTTACGATAATCAGTCCACACTCAAGACCGACAAATCCGAAGAACAGTATTAGCAACAAACCTGGATCAAGACAGGTAACATATCATTCCCAAACGTCTGCAACTGACGGGGATTATTCGTCAAAAAGCGGCCTTTTCTTCTGCTAATTGAACATCGTGATTTCGGGTTACAACAGGCACAAGCTGAATCAACAACTTCAAAACTTCATGCACCTAACCAAAAATAACACATATGTCACTTACAAGCAAATACAAATATATAAAACTAGCTTATAAAAAATATTTATGTTTTTTAACCTGGTTGTCTTGACCATCAAATGCCCGAGGCGAAGGCATTCCATGTGAAAGATCGTATGTTGATAAAATATCCTTCAAAATGCTACTTATATTAAGATCAAAAAATGCCTCTACTGCTATCATTGAACCAGAAGCAAGTTTAACAAGTAGCCCAATTAGTCCCTGCATATAAATTCGGTTGATAAGTTTATACTAAAAACTAAAAAAACGCTACAAAAATAAAAATTCAATTAAAATACATACAGTATGAACAGACTGAGATAAAGTGGTGTGGCTTTTCAAGTCGATGAGATGAGAGACTTGATGAATCAACCCGTGTTTTGAAAGTTCATCGAGCATATTCGGAAGCTGATGTACTTGTTCCGTTATTTTAATGAGGCAATTGGCAACATGTTCAACAAGCTGGAAAAACAAAAAATATGTCATAAAAACATCAACAGAAATGCTCAAACACAATAATATATCGAATTGCATACTTTTAGCTAGTGCTTACGGTTTCTAAGCATTTTGAATAAGCACTTGCGTGTGTGCTGATTTGGAATTTTCATACAAATATGAGCAAGTAAGCACCTAAATTTCCAAACAGTTCAAATTTTTTTAAATTTCAAAATACGCAGTAAGCCAGTTAACACTTAATATATAAGATCCCAAACACCCCCTAGACATATATACCTGATTATCTTCGTATTGAAGCAGTTTGCACAACGTTGGAACCCATTATAGCAATTGTTCTAACTCAAAATATACATACAACTTAGTAACTCACCAAAACTAGCACTTGATATTGTTACAGATTTACAGCCATAACAGATAAAACAAAAGTAATGCGACTAAATCTTATTGCATGACTTCAAATATAACCATTCCCCAATGTATCCTTCGACAATCGTGGCTTAATGACCTCCTGAAAAAAATTTGCATTAAACGTCAACATAAAGTTGGTGAATTCATCTAGTTTTAATTAAATGATCATGAAGGACCGCAAGCTTTCCTGTGATAATGCAAAGATGCAGACATCACAAAATGTATTTTAACGTTATTCCTAAGCTCATGACACCGAAACTCGACATAATTGATACCAATATATAGATTTATAGTGCCTACATTGCCCTGTGATGATGTGGCAAAACCTTAACATCCAGTATCGACGAAATACGTTCGTTTCTAATGATAGCTAGTCACCCGAACGGGGAAGTCATCCCAAATAGATCTATTTATAATCATTCGCGCTCACATAATGTAATCCACGACTACATATATGTAATTTAACAGTTCATGATTCATGGGCACAGTGGGTTATCGCTACTTAGGCAAAACGTAATCATGATAAAATGTACACTTGCGTCCAATTTGTAAAACGTGCATATGTTTCTCACCCCAAAACTTATAAAGTATGACTAAAGTAAAATGTGGGGCTATGAACTCACCTAAAATGAATTTGAACAGAGTATATCACTACTGATAAAGCGTCACGATAAAGACGAGTGCACCCTAATAAGTATATGTCGATTAGAAGACTGCTAAGTCATCCCAGACGGATAGTAACATCAATGGACCACCAAACCAACCATCATCCATTAAAAACTTGTACACCAAAAACAAAGTGTCAATTTTGCAAAAATTCATTGATGTATTTAGGATATAATAAAGGTTTTGATCTTTTATAATTAACATTGTACTATCGTTTGGGCTATCATTAAGGATTAAGTCATGTACAGTAAGTTTGGAGGAGTCTAGACACTTTAAATCGTTAATCAGAATCGTCAATACGGATACTCTGAAGAGGCTCAATATCTTTATAAAAATTCCCTACTATATTAGTACCTTGTAGTTAAAAATTGATATTTTAAAATCGTAAGGAAAAATGTATTGAATATTAATTATAAAGTGATTAAAAGAAACTAGTTTTGAGAAAATAAGCAGTTATAACTTGAACTGTAAGTATCAGATTCGTTTCTCAACAAAAAACTGATTGATTCCGGGAGTCTATGATTATCTATAAGACTTCTACTTTTCAAATTATATAAGTTATTTTAACCACTTGTTTTATCAATAATTTTTTATATCAATATGGGAGAACAATTAGGTTTTATGAGTTTTGTATCTGTTTACATAATATTTTCAATTAAAAAAAGCCATAAAAAGTTAGCATATGATCATGCCATGCATATATAAATGTAATAAGGAGTTAGGATGATAATGGTACTTGTATGAAAAAGATTATTATAACTAAAACACTTACAAGTTTTTCCAAAATCAAGATCCAAAAGTTCCAAGCTTAACTTCAAAAACACTTTTCTTGCAAAATCTTTTCCAAACTTAACCAAATCTTCAAATCTTCTTAGAACACCTTAGGAATGATATAAGAACACTTATATGATCAAGAAAAATCAAGCAATGGATTGCTTCTTGAAGGTGTTTTGAGCCGTGAGCTATAATGGAGGGAAAAGAGGGTTTTGTTTGATTTTTCAAGTAAAGAGAGAAGTGTAGATGTGGTTTTCTCTTAACCCTTGCACTCCTATTTATACTAGCTAAGATCCTTAGCATATTCCTTGGTCACTTGAGCCTTTGCAAGGTGTCTAATGGTATAGCACATGGTTTTGAGAAACAATGGGTTGGTTTTGGCTAGTCATAGCATCAAGTGGTGAAAGGTTCATGCAATGAAGGTTCCTATTGATGTCATGGTGACCAAAGGCCTTCTAGATGGCTTATGTACACGTTTTTAAGGGTTAGGGTAGGATATGTATGCATTTGTTCATTTATCTAGTGTATATATGTATATATAAAGCCTAAAGTAACATATGTTTAATTAAAAGTATAACTTGCATATGTAAATGTATAATTTCAATTCCTTTAATATGAAAATGTCTAATGTGATAAATATATTGAGTTTTAATTATACTTTAAGTATTGAGTTCAAATTGTGGGTATTCGATGAAGCGTAGATAAATTAACGTGCTTCCGGGAAGGCTTAAACGCACTTTATCGCGAAACGTAAACATTTTACGTAACCAACAAAAATAAAATGTGCAATGTTGATAATTATCCTCTTAATAATCATATAACACTTGATTGATGACAACATTTAATCGTTTAATGCCCGATTACATTGTATGATCATTTTTAGTTTACGCGATTTAACTTAACTTTTATAGTTTAAGAGCAAACGCGTAAAACCCTAAAAATAAATTGTGCATTACATAATGTCGTACAATGACCTAAGTTACGAGGTGTTATACAGTAAGCCAGTTAACACTTAATATATAAGATCCCAAACACCCCCTAGACATATATACATGATTATCTTCGTATTGAAGCAGTTTGCACAACGTTGGAACCAATTATAGCAATTGTTCTAACTCAAAATATACATACAACTTAGTAACTCACCAAAACTAGCCAATCCTAGGCTTGGGTCTGTGATGTCTTGTTGCACAAAAAAGATAGATAATAGCTTAACCACACATGTCTATCAATCACACATGTTGTAAAATCTATCAAATAAGACTAGGAGAAGAATGCAAAGGTAATTGTACTTCATGTAATTTTTATATCAACTAATCTTTTAACCGTTCAATATGTACTCTTTCACTAATTTTATATTAACATGTATGCACACATACCGATTAAAGCTACATGGATGATTGAATCATACATATTGTTATAACCAAGCCCGTCAATTAACTTTATCACCTTTTACTGATATGACTATTTTAATCTCTTGTTTGGTTTCAGTTTTAAGATATTGTTGTATCTTCATCATGGGCGCATCATGCTAATTAAATTGTTACCAACAACTTAAAATCACCAAAATATGCAATTAGAATCAGAATCACCAGTCACACAACTAAGTCAAAGAGTACATAGTAGATAAGTCAATTAAGAATTACAAACATCAAAGTCTTGATACCTATTATTTCGATCACACTAGAGTAATCGGTTAACGACTCAGTACTTATAAAGCGTTCCTCTAATTTGTTGGCAGTGAACGTCTTCCGATTCACTAGTCTTCTAAACATGCGTATTTTCCTAGTTCGAACTATAATGCCATTGTCCGTCTTTTCTAGTTGACGAATCAATCTGTGAACTTTTTATAATATCACCTCATTATTAACTAGGTCGAATCTTATTACAACAGTTACACTATATTGTTATACATCATTATCACACCTTCATAACCATTCTATTTTTCCTAGTTTAATGTACCATCGCACTAATTTCATATTGCTTTGTACACTAATGTACCATTTCCATTTGTAAAATATGTACTAGCCGTCAAGACAAAATATGTCCTTTTCATGATTTCATAAAAACACGATTCGAAACGTTTTCAAAAGCAAACCCAAACACGATTCAAAAGAAGTGAGATTTAATAAATTAATCTAAAAGAAAACCAAAACAAATACCTGATTTAAGTCCGATTGGATCGGTTATTGATAAACGTCCGATTCCAGGTACGATATAGAGAAGCAATCATGGTGGTCGTGATCATTCCAGAGACACAAAAGCAGACATAATTGTTATGGTGGCTCGAATCGCGGATGTGAATAACCAACCCCTGAACACCACATTTAACCCACTTTGACCCACACTGAATCAAATACCGTTGACGGTGTTATTTGTGGTGATAGGGTTTTGAGGGTTGAGAGGAAAAGAACGCGTCAGTTTGTTTTATTTTTCCTGAATAATAGATCTGAAAAAGGAGACGGCAATTTTATTTTTGAATGGGGTTCTAGCATTATTTTAGGGATAGTGATCTATTTAATTGGAGCAGTTTTCAAAAAGTAGTAAATCTGAAATTTCATTTATACCCTTCTGTTAATTAAAAGGTAATATTTAGTTTCTGGTTTATTACAAAAATGCCATCTTGCATTGATATGATGTACATCATGCATTATTATTAGTAAAAGGGCTGGTTCTGTACAAAAAAGTGGTTCTGCAAAGAAAATGCCACTATATATATATTAATGAAAACTTCATTTACAGAGAATTGATGCCGATTTTTTACGTGGATTACAATACAAAGACGTAATCAAGATAAAAGCAAATAATAAAAGTTTTTTGGTGCCAGTAAAGCTTGTTAATGAAGGAATGACACACGATCGTGGTGAATATGAGATATATAATAAAAGTTGGAAAAGAATTGTAGATACTCTGAAACTCGAAGCTGGAATGATTCTGGTGTTCACGATAAAGCAGCATAATAAGTTACATTTAATGGCTTTCAACCTTGATGGCAGTCCATTCACAGATGTGAAATTCTATGGTATTACATTCTGGCAACCAAATGAACCACGTTTGGCGCTTGAAGAACTATGTAAGCTAATTTGTTTAGATTCAATTGAAAATGAATTTTATTGTCATCATATTCTAATGAATTTATTGAATTAATTTACAGCTGATAATAGAATGCACCACGTATGTCAATGGGAATCTCATCGTGATCATTTTGGTGAAGCTCTCAATACTTTCTATATGAGGTTTTCTACTATTATGCAAAACCAAAAACTTGTAAGTTTATTTAGATAAGTTCTACATAATTAGTAGTATATGGGAAGATATTTTAGAACCTCGGATTCACAATCCTCCAAATCCTCCAATTCGTTAACCATTATATTACATATGATTTGCAGTCTCTCCCGGCAGACTTTGTGAAGTACAATCAAATGCACAGATATACAAAGGTGTTAGTGAAGCACAAAAATATTGAATGCCTGATGACTGTGAAGACGCAATTTCACAAACAAATTCCACAAAGGACCAATCATGTAGAAATATATGGAGAATGGAATGCGTTTGCGCAAAAATGTTTCTTTGCATATGATAAAATGACGAGATTCATATTCATGTTTACCATTGAAGGTTTGGATAATGGTGAGAAAAAAATATTTTCTAGTATTTCATGTGTGTTAAAAAACAAACTCTCGGGGACATATCATTATGCCCGGTGTTCTTGGAGGGGACACTGCGAGGGGCAATCTTCATATGGCGGTATTCTTGGAGGGGACACTGCGAGGGGCACCATCTCATTACTACCCGGTGTTCTTGGAGGGGAAACCTGGAGGGGTACTATATTCAATTCTGTTGGGTGTTCTTTGAGGGACACCTGTGATGGGGTACATATGGTTTTCATTATACCGGGTGTTTTTTTCTTGCATGGGTCACCTCCGTTGGGTACATAGAGCATCGTTTTGTTTCATGAACTTAGAGTAATTGTAATCATTGTTTTATACTCACATGGATATTTACTGTGCCTTGAATAAAGTGGCAATACATACTTGAAACATTTTGGTGATATATATATAAATATCATACATGCTTTGAACAATTGCGGTACAACGTTCATACGTACATTTTTGTGACTATTTGGGGATTGAAATGGTCATGCATACTTTACAACTATTTGATTTCTAAAAATCATACATACATTTTGGAAGGACATTTAAGGATTTAAATGGTCATACACACTTTACAGAACCTTGGTTCAACATTTATACTTAAACAAATCTATGAACTCACCAACTTTAATGTTGACACTTTTTAAGCATGTTTTTCTCAGGTGAATTAGATGCTTGGATTATTTGATGTGCATTGGAGTCTAAACTGACAAGATTTCATTCATGGATTTCTACATACATACAAGTGATCAAATCTCGTTGTGTTAATTTCAAGCTTTTCATTGTGATGCAATTATGGGACAAACATTATATTAATTTCAAGGAAATCAACGAGATTACTTTTCAAACGACACATTTAGGGGTCGTTCTCTTGTATCTAGCGCTGTGTATTATGAAGTAGTGCCCCCGGACATGCTTCCGCTGCGACACGTTTTTGGGGGTGTTACAGATTGGTATTAGAGCACTAGCTATAGAGAACTCGGTTGCATATTTTACCCTAGACTATAGTTGTTTTCGCAAATATTTCATCACAGCAAACATTTTCAAAGTGCATACACACTACTTGCTTACTTGCTTAGGTTACTTGTTACCTTAAGTGCTTACATGGTATACATATATATGCTTGCATCCCTTTTGCGTATATCGCACGTTTATTTATATAAGAGTTATTTATATAAATACCAGAGCATTTCTTAAGACATTGTGAGTTGCACAATGGCCTCATCTTACTCCTCAGACATTGTGAGTTGCACAATTGTCTCGTTTCGTCCTCAGGCATTGTAAGTTAAACAATGGTCTCTAAGAATATTATTTTCTTCATAGCTTTATACAATAGGGTAGTACGCGAAGGCCGTCATAATTTTGTTTACATGGGATTATGTATAAATCTAAGTATTACAAGTCTTGTATGGGCGGGACTTGTAATATGAGGATTTATATGATAATTGCTATGTTGACTGGTTCATCGAGACTTTTACCTGGTTTACTCTAACCGAGTACTCATTAACTATCTTGAACTCTAGGTCGATGTTCCTTGGTAGTTTTACTCCCCGTCTTCGAAGACGAGTTTGGAACACTCGTCCCATACTCATTAGAGCACATGCATCGTCATGTCATCCATCACCTTGAAGGTTATGTGAGTACGCGTATTGCATCGGGAATTATTAAGTAGGCTGATTTATAATCTATTTATTTGAAAGGATTGGGACGCCTCTTCATTTAAATAAATAAATTGTAAATCGCCGAACCATAAGTTTATCAATTCATTATTTACATAAATTGGGACGCTTCTTTATGCAAATAATGAATTATAAATGAGTGGGCTTAATGGTATCCGATATGACACGAGTATGAACCTGAACTCGATAATCACCAGAATCCGTTAAAAAGGTCTAGAAACACAATCGTGTCTTACCACTCAGCAGGATCTTAAGGCCTCATTCGGAACTATCGTATCTCATTCTTAAGTTATTACTTTTTCCGTTGCTAATCCTCGCGATCACGAACTGTTCGTGGAACTAACAGACTTGTTACACACTTGAGCTAATTGAGTTAATTCATCTTCGAACTGACGACTGAGTACCACATTCCGCCGTCTATCGCATAAGCTCTTCCACGAGCTCCTCCCATTTGTTGAACTTGATTCTAGAGATACTGTTTCTCGAAATGTCCTCATTCTCGGCATCCCATCACCGTTTGTTATAGTTATTGTTGTTAGGGTTGCTGTTGTTGAGTCATGGAGCGATCCCAGCTTGTACAATTTTATCCAATAGGTGCAACCCCCTTAAACTTGATAAACACTGTCAAATCCAAGATCTGGACTCAACTAGGGTATAATAACAATGATCAAAACACAACGGAATAATAATTAAGAACAAGATCAAAGTCGTTCATAATAATAATTAAGAACAAGATCAAAGTACTTAATAAGGTTTTCTTTATTGAACATAATAAAGAAACTACTATTACTACTACACTACACACGCTCTATGCGTTTTTCAGACTCTCATTGGAGAAGTCTGCTATGAATGGATGGATTGTAACCTAGACGCCTATCCTCTTTATATAGTAGAGGATGGTTACAAACCCTAGCTTACTAACAAAGCTAACTATTACATATTTGGTCCTTCATTGTTTCTTCTTTCTTCATTTCGTCTAATAGGTTTTGTAATCTTCAAATCTGTAAATCCCAACAATCTTCCCCTATTTGATATTACAAAACAACCTGCATGAAGAAACAATGCTAAAACATGTCATCACAATAATAAGCTGCACACCATAAATCTTCTTCCCCTTTTTGTAATCATCGAATAGGGGTCTTGTGCAACTCGTAGACGCTTCCCCTCAAGTGATGCATGTAGATGGTTAAGTATTTTTGAACAATAAGCTTCCCCTTAAAAATATACTAACCATCTGCTTGAATCATGAACTCAGTAGCATAGATCATCTCTTCCTTCAGTGAAAAAGACATGCTTATTACAATATCTTGTAAGAAAATGTCTTTGTATAATTCTTGTAATCAATATATGCATGGCGATTACATGCAATGGCCGATAGTCTCGGTGAGCTCAGACGGATCAACCAGAAACCACTCAATGCTTATGATCATTCGAATTTTGTGATGATCATATCATGAACTGTATGGTATCATATGCCCCCCAAAATATTTGTAAAGAGCGCGTAACTGTTCCAATCAAGAATCATATCATGCACTGAATCTCCAAAACGAACTATACACATCATCATTGTTCAAGATCCAAGGGCGTCTGAGGACCTATAATACTAGCAGCAATAACAAACAGTATCGAACAAGGCAAGCAGAAGAAACCATAAGCAGACCAGTAGGAACCACAAAGCCTACCAGCAGGAACTACCAGCAGGAACCATGAACTACCAGCAGGAACCATGACCAACAATCAGCAGGAACATGATGAAACCAGCAAGAACCAAGTGACCAGTAGGAATTACCGAGTGTGATCAGAACAAATGAATATGCTTACATGTACTCAGATTCAGCCCAGCAAGAAATATGGGAAGAATATAATTCCTATAAATCTGGTACATTCCACAAATCACTCCATAAAGTCAGGAAGTAATTTTGGGAAAATATACAATCCCTAACAATCAGGGATTTATATTAAAACATATCCTTTAACAACCTGTTGCGACTTTTCTTTTAAACCTGCTGTTTTCTTTGTAACTACGACCACCTGCTGCTGTTATCACACGTACACCAGCAGACCCATAAAGTAGATAAACTAAAACAGCAGAAACAAACATATAACTCGTACAGATACTTTTTTTTAAGTATCCAGACGACGCCTTAAAAGTGTCACAAAATCGTCGCAAAATCTGTCACAAAACAGCATCTCCTTTCTCCCATATGCTTTAGCAACACATGATTTGTCACTGTTCTGTCACTAATCAGTCACATACCTGTTGCAAAACTGTCATAGATCTGTCCCATATCCATCAGCGACACTTTTTCTGTAGCAAAGTTGTCGCTAATTCATGGATCCTGCTGTTTCTTGATGCTGCTGTCACGAACAAACAACCTGCTGCTTCATCATTATCAACCGATCTGCTGCCATACACGAATTAGGGTTCGGGGAGAAACCCTGCCGCCTTTTAATAATAGTAACAGAAAAATAAATTATACAGGAAAACCTTATCAACCCTAGATCGAGAGCCACGAGGCTCTGATACCACTTATAGGAACCAAGATCTGGACTCAACTAGGGTATAATAACAATGATCAACACACAGCGGAATAATAATTGAGAACAAGATCAAAGTTACTAATAAGGTTTTCTTCATTAATCATTAACAAAGAAACTAGCTAACTATTAACTAATAACCTAGGCGCCTTATAAGGCTTGACGCCTAGTTAACACACACACACACACCTTTGATCTACATTGTTACTGGAACTGGTGAGTGCTAACCTAACTAAAACCCTCTTTATATAATAGAGGTGGCTAGGGTTTACAACCAAACCCTAGCTTACTATCTAAGCTAACTAAACAATTACATATTTGGTCCTTCATTGTTTCTTCTTTCTTCATTTCGTCTAATAGTATTAGAGACCTGGTGTCTAGAACAAGCACTCACTGCAAACATAATATCTGGCCTTGAAGCTGTCAAATACATAAGTGAACCTATCGAATACACATCATGTGATCTAACAGTTTTATTGAATTAGGGTTTGATGAAAACCCTAATATCACCGAATGTTTGTGGTTACCAGAAAACACAAAAGCTAAAAAAAACCCTATTTGGTTTTATCATTTACAATTAGAACATCAGTGAATCGTGCTACTAGGGTTCATCTTAACCCTTGTGGGTAACTCACCTGACTAGTACACAAAAAACCTTAAAAAATACCTTTTCTACAGCAGTTTTATAAAAATCATATCTTTAATTTGAAGACTCAAATCAAAGATCGCTCCGATCAGATCATACATATATGTGTATAGAACCTCCAGTTAAAATTTTGTGACGATCCAACGGTTAGCGAATGATTTATCATCGTTTTACCACGGCTGCCCAGAAAGTGACGAACATAAAAACCCTAAACGGATTTTTAGGATTCTTCTTCGTTCTTCGACCATAAAACCTTGAATCCTAGATATCAAGAGCAACCCGCTCTGATACCAATTGTGAAACCACGATCTAGCACATCTAGGATTAGTAATATTGATATGCACAGCGGGAAATTATAAGAACACAATATTACTAAACAAGGTTTTCTATTAATCACTTACCCCAAGATCAAATGATCTTGGGGATAGTCTAACTATGATAACTATTAGACTCTCATTGGGAGAGACCTAATTCTATTATGGATCCTCCTAAACCAGACGCCCCCTACCTCTCTTTATAAACTAGAGAGGCTAGGGTTTACAAATAAACCTAGCTTACATAGATAGCTAACTACAATATTACATCTTAATTCCTTGTTGTTTCTTCATTCTTCAATGTCGCATATAAGGTTTTATAATCATCAAATCATAATTCCCAACAAGCTCAACTCAACACAATTCAAATCAATATAGCTCAAACAAAATAGCTCAACTCAAAAATAGCTCGGCTCAACCCAAGAGGGGAAGGATTGATCAAACGATCAAGCCATCTCGGGATCCACTCTTTCAATTCAATTCAAACACATAGCAAGTAATAGCCACACAGCACATGCATTTTTAGCTCAACCATCAAATATCTTAGTATAAAACATCACATACTCAAGCATCGTTTCCACCCCAATGAAAAATCTTAGAAAAGATAGGGCTATGACACTCACCTGTTTGCGCAGCTACAAGCAATTCAAACTCCTTCTCTCTTAAAACAACTATACACAATAAAAAGCTCATGTTTTACCATCGGTAGCTACAAACGTTTAATCCAATATAACAACCCTAAGGATGGACTAATATCAATCTATACTATATGTAAAGATCTCACAACAATTTTCTATATCTTCATTATATCTTTTATTATTTCTACTTTCATTTTTAAACCACCTTACAACTTTCTGCTCAAATGCAGAATTTTTACCCAACTTGCACGACTTAAAACCCTTACCAAAATGCATCCACAATTCCCAAAAAAATTCACACATGACCCCACATGTGTATACTAATCTCATCCAGAAGCCCATGCATTCATTCAACCCATAAGTATACCCTTGAAAATCAAACTTACAAACTGGTCAATTTCGGGTCTGATTGCACACCAAAAAGTTTCGACTTAAAAACCCAACTTAAAATTAGTTTTAGCCTTATCCCTTTTGGGGTTTCTTAATAGACATATAAAAGTTACTTTCTGTAGAAGGGCTTAATTTAAAACACTTCTTAAGTAGGGTTTTCACCTCACTTAAGTTGACTCAAAATTCTTCTGAAAACACAGTTTTGACAACGAATCTTGTAACCCTTATTTAATTGACTTCCCGACCTCAAACACTGTTGAGGCCGGATTTTTTGAAAAGAAGATTCAAAAATATACAGTTTAAAAAAAAGAATCATGTCGTTTGCATTCTCCATCATGGAGATATTCGCCCAACAATCTGACCTAAATTCTGCTCATTAATTAAACACCAAAACGCATAATTCAAGCCCTAATTCCTCATTAAAACTCATAACCACTTACAATTATGAACCCTAATCATTAATTCACCATTAATTACAGTAGACTAAACCCTAATTAAGAAAACCTAATTAAATTTTATGATAAAACTTAATCCATCATGTTTAGATTACATAAATTAACATGATAACTAAAAAGATTAAACTAGGAATAGAATGATTACCTTAATAACTTGATAAAAAAAAACTTTTTTTTTCTTTCTCTTGAGGATTCGGTCGACCAAGGAGCAAGGGGGAGAAAAAAATCTGTATTTTCTAATCCTTGGTTTGCTTATATAGCCAAATGGCTAAACCATTTCTACAAGTTTGAGTCAACTTGGACGTCTTTTATTTTCTTTTTTTTTACCTATTCCCTGTTTATAATTTTATCATAAATAAATTTTTATTTTTATTTATCATTTCTATTTATTATTTACTAAAAGGAACTAGAAGTTTGATAATTTATAAAAAACCATAAACTATCTCCAAAACCTTCTTTCGCAAAACCTACGTTTTACGCTTTCTAAAAATAACTTTTCATTTCCAAATTCACTTTCTATATATGGAAAGTTTACCAAAAACTCTCATATTTTAACAAACTCATTTCTTTCACAAATGACACGCTTCACATTTTAATCCATCAACCTTGACAAACCACTTATTAAACCAAAACAATTCTTTCATAAATTATAATCCAATTCCATTATCACTATAAGTGATAAAAATGAAATTTCTCCATCAAATAACTCATTTCTCTTAACTTAACCTCTAAAACCTAAATTTATCTTAAATTACTAACACAAAAATACGTATACGTATAAATACTTACACATTTAACACAAAAATGCTAAAATCCTCAATAACATTTCTCTCGCTTCACTCAAAAAAGTGACCGAAATGAACTCAACAAATTTTAACACAAATCCCAATCAATATGAGACGATCACGCTTAATGGGTTGATTATCCAATCACATATTACACATACAAACCCATTATAAACACGTATAAACAATAAAATCACATAAACCGTACGTTGCCAACAGACTCATAAGTCAACACTAATTGGTTTGGACTACATGCTCAAGTCACGGTTTGGTTTAATATCCCCACCTTGAGAAAATCTCATCCTGAAGATTTTAATTACTCGAGGCATATCACTAACGACAAACAACTGAGGAACTCAGACATAATTTGATCTGCGTACCACAAGTTAAATCAGGGTACACGTCTCGAATTCCAAACGAATTTGTCTAACACTATCTTACTACGGCTTTAACTCTTGACTCTCGGTCCACAACTCTACGGTTCCTTGACAAATAACAAAGAGTCCTTGACAACCTTAATTAAACAAACGTTTACCAACCGAATCAAACTGCTAATGACTTTTCTTACACCCCACAAGGGTGTTAATTATCACACAACAACCCAAACGAAAAGAAACATCCACAATGGAACCTATCGTCTCGGAGAAAAACTCGTCAAAACCTTAGGTTGTGTAACAACGTCATTTACAAACCCGGTCTCCCAACTCAATCAAACAAAGAATTGTCTTTGAAACACGTATAAGTTGTTACAAAAATCTAACGTTTTTAAAGTATCGGCTCGACTTCGAGTTTTATTCATAAAATAACTTTACCAAAATCATCAAACACATCTAGGGATATTAAGGTAATAAAGGAAAACCATAGTACCCAACTTCAATTAAAATCTCATGATCTCTTGGCTAAACGATTCAAGTGTGGGATAATTAGATTTACCTATCAATCTTAACTCAATGGAACATTAATTATTCTAATAGTTCTTTAGCAAACCAAAAAATCTGAATTTGACACACTAAAACATGTCTTGCAACACTCCTCAACTCCTTTAGGTATATCAACCAATAAAACCATGTCAAAAATCTCAATGACCTTCTTACCTTGGTAATCATCTTACCATATTTTTCGAACATAATACACCCTAAAACTGAATACTCTAGTAACATCATTACCAACCTCAAGTCTACAGTTAAACTTTTAGGACTTAGGATAATTCTTGAACCCACAACTCGTTCATTCAATTTGATGGTCGTAGTTACAAACCCATAAAAACGGTTAACATACATCCTTTCCACACAATGCTTGAAGGGAAGCACAGTATAACGAAAGATAATCCACCACCTTTAGGAAAAAAACTCATCTCACGAAAGATAAGTATCCCAAACTATCTCTAACATCCACATTACATGTCCTATGCATAGCTAGAAATGGTGACTTAGTCAGTCCATTGACTACACCCATGCACTTATCCACCTACTCACTCTTGGTAACCTTGTCAAGAAAATCTTTAGTTTTCCTTTCTCACGTCTACTCGGATTATACTCAGGTTGTTGCAACAATCCGAAAGACCCTGGATACTCAAAACTTCCACTTCTCGAATACGCTAAATACTTGCTTACGCAACTAGCTAAATTTTTCTTCAATACTCGACCACCAATTTGAAAACCTAAGACCACACTAAGTTGCATCCGCTTCAGATGGATAGAATACTTTATCGTATACGCCTCTTCAATAGCCAATATGAACCACTCTCTACCTCTTTTCACACTCGTTGGTCCAAGCCACGCAACTTTATGTGACTCACGTTCTTTGATTTGGACATCTTTATTTTACACACCAACATCCTTTTCTCGATCTTAGCTTGGATCGTCATACGTCAATCCAGAACTCATTCTTGGCTTCACTATTTTTCCTACTCCACGATTCAACAACCACATTTTCCTTTCCCAGATGGTACTTGGCCTTGAAACCATACTCACTAAATAACTTCATCCATCGACTCTGCCTCATGTTCAATCCTTCCGATTGAAAGTGTGTTTGAAACGTTCATGATCCATATAGATCACTCTCCACGTTTCGTTCACTTAATGCCTCTAGCATTATAGTGCAAAACCTATCACGTTAGTCATATAATCCTTTATAAGATTCTTCAGTTGTCGCGTACGGGGCCTGCATACAAGCATTCACCTCTCCCTTTTTCCAACTGCTTCCAAATCCTTATCTCGTGCGTCATATATATACGAAACGTTTGCTCCTTCCGGCAATGCCAAGATAGGATCATACCTATTTGATTTCCTTCCACATCTAGATAGCCTTCCACGTTGTTGATAAAACTTCATGTACATCTTCTCTTCTTTAGTGTCATCAGGATCATCTTCTCGTAGACTGTACTCTCTCCTTAGACTTCGGGTCGGTTTAAAATATCGTCCGAATATATACGTTAACTAGCTTGTCTATATACGGCCATGCACACCCGGCTCATTAACTCCATGAAAACCGCTAGTGCATTGTTAAACCCAAAAGGCATAGCCGTAAACTTGAATGTGTCTATTACGCATCCTAAAAACAATCTTAGCTACGTCATCCCCGTGCACCCTCCATTGGTGACATTACATACGAATTTTCTATCTCACTCCACTCGAGATAATCTATGCACATTTCAAACTACTCACCTTTCTTCTACCAAGCAATACAGACGCTTCCCACAACTAAAAGGTACTAAATCAAAAGTAAAACAAAAACTCTCCAGTTTCCAACTTGGGAGTTCGAAATATTTCCATTGCTTCGCTTCTATTAGTCGCACTATCAGAAGATATGGACCTACATCAACTCTAGAAATCACGCATGGAAGCATATACCCAACTTCACATGCACCAATTGGTATGGACCCAATAAATAACACAATCCCAAAAGTAGAAACAACCCGATATAAAATATCGACATATCATGAACGAACTTCAGACCTAACAAACGCATCAATGATGCTAGAGGACACCCAATGAATAATACCACGTACCACGACCCATTAATTAAAAGATTAAGAACCTTTGTACCAAAACCGACTTGTCTTTACCCAAGGAAATTTCCATATTACCTATATACCAGTCTTTTTAAACAATAGAATCGCCTTAGTTTGTAATGCAATAAATTTTATGTGTAAAAATAAATTTAATAAAAATTTTTCTTAATCTTATTTTAATTATGTTTTATGAAAGAAACAAAAGATGTGTTAAAACGAATGTGTTGCATTTTATTTATTTAATTTGTTTTTGAAAGAGTTTTTTTTTAACAACCTAATTAATATGATATCGACTTCAACAAAATTACTTTGAAAAGGGAAATTTATGACTCGTAACACGGAGACGTCATGATAGAATTAGACTCCAAAATAACTTAAGACATTCCAATACCATAATATTAATTTACTTGAAAACGAACACGACAAGAACTCTTGCAACCAAACAACCATTAAAAATCATCCATCCAAAGGTCTTAGAACCAAAACCAAAAAGTATCGTCACCCTTTGCAAAGGAAAACAATCAAAATGTCGAACAGAGAACGTAGAAACACCAGTTCTATGATAAACACCCTAGAAACACAACAGAGCGTTGAATATCTCAACGATCAACGAGCTAACGAACAACTTATAATCCTGACAACCACACCAACAGGTATCCAATGTAGCTACAAAACGATAGATGAAAGGGAAAACTTACCATCTATGCAACACACCTAATTTAATTGCCAAATCGGTAGGAGAGGGACTTCTCAAACCCCACAACCATCCTCAACAGGATCTACATCACATCATACACTACCATTTACATAAACTATCTCAAAATTACATCCTTATAAATAACATACAAGCAAACAATGATCAATGCATCAAAGTCACAAGTCCACGTGTGTGTTGCCTTTATAATGATGTTATTAATTTGCGACCTAAATTATAATTGCACCCTTTTGCACAGTGTACTTACTTCCAAGACCACAAATCTCAATGATAACACTACATCTTACCACATAACACTTAATAATAATGCATATATACACAGACTTAAATAATCCATCTAAACGAACCATATAAATCCCAATCGACCTAAACGAAACAGAGTCACATCGCGACCCAAAATATAAAAGCAATCCTCGGATTATAGCAAAGCGTCGGAGGTAGGGAAACAAAATAAACCTTATGTTGGGGACTCGCTTGGTTTGACTTTCTCTCTCAAAAAGTCACTCAACTTCGCAGGTCCAGTAAGGTAAACAATTCCCACGATATCTCATAAGGGGTAGGGGAAGATATGCTAAAGTATAACAAAGGGGTATATACTATTAGATCGCCATAATGAAAAAAGTATATATTTTCACTATTATATAGTGTAATCAAAAATAGGAGAGAATTTCAAGCATATAGATTGCAGGAACATACCAGTATATACGTATTCAAAACACTTACGCCCTAATGCATCTACTTCTAGGACTCATAGGTTATAGTCTAAGGTTAAACACCTAATTCTCTATAAACATTGGCTCTGAATACCTATCTGTCACACCCTCCAAGGCGGAAACGCGAGGCATTACATGAGATATTAACATAGCACTTGGTATCTTTATAGAGGAATACCAAATAGTGTTAATAAAATGCAAAGACACAAACGTGTCATGATAAATATCCAACAAAAACCAAACGACCACAAATATGATGATAAGGATTGACCATCCATACAAGTCTTATAATATCAAAACAAAGTCTAGAAATCAAATCAACATATTGCTCAAATAAAACGGCATAGCAAAATCATAGATATTCAACTTGCATCTTATGGTCTCACTATCAACTCTCCTACATCAATTTCGATCACCTGAGTTACATGAAAAACGATGCTAAAACCCGTCAACCCCCCAAAGACTTGGTTGGTGAGAGGCCATAGGTTTTAGACACCAACCTCAAAAACATTTCAAACAATTCTAAACATTACTGTGATAAATGATAAAGTTGCAGGGCATTATCATGTACATATCACTACTACAGATGAATCAGATTATCTCAAACAATTCAAATCAATATAGCTCAAACAAAATAGGTCACTCAAAAATAGCTCGGGCTCAAACCCAGGGGAAGGAATGAGCCCACGATCCAAGCACCCGGCTCCCACTTGTCAATTAAATTCAAACATCGCAAATTTATAGCCACATAGGCACATGCATTTTTAAGCTCAAACCATCAAATATATCAGTAATAAACTCACATACTCGAGCATCGTTTCACCCCTATGAAAAATCTAGAAAAGATAGGGCTATGGGGACACTCACTGTTTGCGCAGCTACAAGAAAATTCAAACTCCTTCCTTGACAAATATTCCACATAAAAGCTCATGTTTACCACGGTAAGCTAAACGCTTATCCAATATAACAACCCTAATGATGGACTAATATCATCTTACTTACTAATATGTAAAGACTCTTCATACATCATTTTATATCTTCATTACTTCTTTTATTTACTTTTCACTTTCATTTTAAACATTACAACTCTTCTGCTCAAATGCAGAATTTTTACCCAACTTGCATGACTTAAAACCCTTACCAAAATGCATCCACAATTCCCACAAAAATTCAAACATGACCCCAACATGTGATATCTAATTCGCATCCATGTGCCCATGCATTCATTAACCATAAGTACTCCTTGAAAATCAAAACTTTACAAACTGGTCAATTTCGGGTTTGATTGCCACACCAAAACGTTTCGACTTAAAAACCAACTGTAAAATTAGTTTTACGCCTAGCACCTTTTGGGTTTTTTTTAATAGACATATGAAAGTTACTTTCTGTAAAAGGGCTTAATTTAAAATACTTCTTAAGTAGGGTTTCACCTCATTTAGTTTTACTCAAAATTCGTTGAAAACACAGTTTTGACAACGAAATCCTTGTAACCCTTATTTAATTGACTTCCGACTCAAAAAACTGTTGGGCAGATTTTTTGAAAAGAAGATTCAAAAATCTACAGTTTAAAAAAAAGAATCATGTCGTTTGCATTCTCCATCATGAAGATATTCTCCCAACAATCTAACCTAAATTATGCTCATTAATTAAACACCAAAACGCATAATTCAAGCCCTAATTCCTCATTAAAACTCATAACCACTTACAATTATGAACCCTAATCATTAATTCACCATTAATTACAGTAGACTAAACCCTAATTAAGAAAACCTAATTAAATTTTATGATAAAACTTAATCCATCATGTTTAGATTACATAAAGTAACACGATAACTAAAAAGATTAAACTAGGAATAGAATGATTACCTTAATAACTTGATAAAAAAAACTTTTTTTTTCTTTCTCTTGAGGATTCGGTCGACCAAGGAGCAAGGGGGAGAAAAAATATGTATTTTCTAATCCTTGGTTTGCTTATATAGGCCTAATGGATAACCCTTTCTACAAGTTTGAGCCCAACTTGGACTTCTTTTCCTTTTCTTTTCTTTTACTATTCCCGTTTTTACTTTTCATCCATAAATACATTTTTATTTTTTTTTATTTTTTTTATTATTTACTAAAAGAACTTGAAGTTTGATAATTTATAAAAACCATAAACTATCTCCAAAACCTTCTTTCGCAAAACCTACGTTTTACGCTTTCTAAAAATAACTTTTCATTTCCAAATTCACTTTCTATATATGGAAAGTTTACCAAAAACTCTCATATTTTAACAAACTCATTTCTTTCACAAATGACACGCTTCACATTTTAATCCATCACCTAGACAACCACTCTATTAACCAAAACAATTCTTTCAAAACTACTAATTCATTCCATTATCACTATAAAGTGATAAAATGAAATTTCTCATCAAATAACTAATTTAATCTTAACTTTACTCTAAACCTAAATTATCTTAAATACTAACCACAAAAATACGTATAAGTATAAATTACTTACACATTTACAAAAAACGCTAAAATCTCAATAACCATTTCCTCGTCACTCAAAAGTGATATGCAAATGAACTCAACAAAATTTTTAAACACAAAATCCATCCTTAATGGAGACGATCAAGCTCAATGGTTTGATTATCCAATCTCACATATCCCACACAAACACATATAAACACGTATAACACATAAAATCACATAAACCGTACGTTGCAACAGACACATGAGTCAACACTAATGGTTTTGACTAACATGCTCAAGTCACGGTTGTTACACGGTGGGTGCTTGGAGCAATTGAGTCATAGTCCGGGTATCATCCATCGGAGCTAGGGGAGGAGCTTGTTGTTCAAGATTAAAAGGTTCAACAAAAACCGGTGGGGCTTGTTGTTGTTGATGGTGAAGATTACGAGACTGAGAACGAGTGTGCATGCACTAAAAAAGAAAATTTACACTAATTTTTTTTTTATTCTTTTGGGTTTATCCCAAATTAAATTCACAATTATTTTATATAACGACAACGAATAAGACAAGTCTAAACCTAATAATCGACAAGCTTCTCGGTAAACTCTTCGAAAGAAAAACGCACAAAGGTGCGAGGATTAGGAGCGCGAAGCTATTAAAAAACCCTTTTTCCTTTAGGGTCGTAGTTCCAAGGAACAACCCGCCTTATACCCCTCTTTGAGTTTGTTTATCTTTTAAAAGGTGAACCGTACCTCGCAAGTGACACAAAAGGTAAGTTTTTGATTCTTTGGTTCGGGAACTTATTAATGGATAATACTTCAGTTGAAAGTATTATATGTTGGTGTTCTTTTACCAACTTGATTGATTTTTATTGATAATTAAAGACAATGTTTTTATCTTTTTGGTTTTTTTTTAGTTTTTCTTTAAATGATAATTTATACTAATAAAGAAAATGAAATATTTGTACTTTTCGGTTTTTTTTTTTTTTATAAAGTCAATAACTTCAAGAATGAAGGATCTTCAAAAACTAAGTTTCAAACAGTATGGATAATCGACTCACAGCTTCCCCGGCAGCGGCGCCAAAAATTGATAGCTTTAAACTAGACCTTATATATAATATAAATATATAATAAAATATATATAATAAGTATAATCTAAAAATAATCAATGAAACCGAGGATAGTCAGTATAGATTATTCCGGTCTTTATCCCAACGAGGTTTGGTTTTTTTTTTCTTGAATATTTCGGTACAGTCGATAAAATTGAGTTTGATATGAGTTTAATGATTTCGGGAGTTTAGAAAGCTCCCCCCCCCCCAAATTAATCAAAAACTATGCAAAAACGATTGAGAAAACCTACAAATTACGAAATTAAAATGAAAAAACGAGCTGAAATTCACGAACAAGGGGTCAAAAACCTAAAATCTTAAAAATTAATCCTACAAAGAAATTTTTACTTCTAATCTACTCTAGGTGACTAAAAATAAAGTTTAAAAAAGACTAGACTAAAAAACGAGTTAAAACAAACTTTAATCGGAAAAACAACAAACGGGGCCAATCCATTCTTAAAAGATGGAATTTTGAAAAAAATGACCCTACGAAATGAATAATTTCCTAGATTAAGAATGATAAAATAAAATTTTAAAGAAAAGATTTATATTTTTTTGACTTTTTATGTATTTTTTATGAATTTTCTAAGTTTTTAATGGAAATTAAATCTAAAAAGTACTAAACGAAATGTAAAAAATCTTTAAAAAATAGGAAAAATGCATTACCTTGTTAGGATCCTGGTAAAAATAAAAACACCCCAACAGCTTATCGCAATAAGCTGTAATAAGCCCAAAAGGGACTGATAAGCAAAAGGGCAAAACAGCCCTTATAAATTAAATAAATGAACACTCTACCGGATGAGCTATTGTAGCACAGCGGTAGAGTTTTTGGGGGGTGAGAGGGTTGATGGTGTTGAGGTCCTGGGTTCGAGCCTTGCTCACCTCGGACCTCCACTATCCCCTTTTGCTAATTTTTTTTACAGCTTTTTGAAAAAGCTGAATATAAACAACTTTAAAAAAGACAAAAATTTTTAAACTTAGAAATAAGCTAAGAAATAGGCTTAATAAAGTAACAGTTTGCTCACTTTTTTACACTAATGTATGAACAAGCCACTATTTGGCTTTTAAAGACCTAATATGCTGTTAAAAATGAAAAATAAGCTAAGCATATTATAAACTACACTAAATAAGCACTAGGAACTTAAATAAGCAAAAGTAGTAAGCTGAGATAAGCTAAAATAGACAGAAAAACATAAAGGCTTAAACACTTTAAGAATTTTAACTAAAAATGCTAATAAGCTCAAATAAGCTAAATTAAGCTTAAACTAAACTAATAAGCTATACTAAACCTAAATAAGCTAAGCAGATAAGCAGACAAGCTTAAATAAGCATAAATCCAAAATGGGTCAAAATTGACCCATTTGCAGCCCTAAATAAGGACTTTTTGGCTTAAAAATAAGCCTTAAAATGGATTCTTTTGGTCTTAAAACCTCAAAACAGTCCAAGCTTGAACATCATAGAACACTTATCAACTTTCAAAATCTATTTTGAACAAACAAATAAGCTAGAAAAAGCAATTTAAAAAGGCTGTTTTGGTTTTAAAACACTTAGTGAAATGTTGGACAGAAACTAAGTTGAAATACTTAAGACTAATGAACACTTACACTAAACCTATCAACTATACTTACACCTTAAAAACAAGTCCAAACCAAAGCTTAAAGGCTTGGTTTGGACAGCTTAGCCAAATAAGCTGTGTACAACAGCTTATGAACCACAGTTTCAAACACTTGATAGAAAAAACTTAAAAACAAACTAATGAACCAAAAAACTTTTAAAAATAGCTAAATTAGGCTAAAATACAGCTTAACAAAGTTGTCTTAATGGCCCAAAAGAGTTTTTAACCATTTTTGACCCATTTTGCCCTTTAACCCAAACACTCCTTTAAGTTTTTAAAATCTAAATTTTAAAACTAAAAGGCTGTTTTAAGCTAAATCTTTCAAAGAGAAATGATCAATAAGCATCAATAAGCATTAATAAGCATTAATAAGCAACAAACAAGCAACAATAAGCACTTTAAATAAGCTAAACAATTCAAGTATTTAAAGTCTTTTTTTAAGACAGTATGTAAAGAAAACTTACACTAATGACTTAACAACTTGAAAACAGGCATAATAAGCAATAAGAAACATAAACAAGCAATAATAAACATAAATAAGCAAAGAATAAGCACTGCTACAGTAGATAAGCTAAAAATTTAAAATGAGAAACTACAAATCGCCTTATAAGTTTTGTGCTAGGGGTCGATAGTTGGGTCAAAAACTACTAACGTGCAAAGGTAGGGGGTTACACTGACCAACAGTTTTAACAGTTTTGTACACGCCCAGCATTACTAACAATCAACCCTATTTGCGATTTCGTTTTCTTAATCCATTTTCCGTGATTTCGCGTTTGCTAAATGAAGCTCACTAGGTCCACTATAAAACGCCCCTATTTGTTGACTCTATGCTTAAGTCTAAGTGGGTCAGAACGAGGCTTAAAGTCGACCTAACAGGCAGTTTCCATACATAAAATAACAGATTTGTAGGTCTATTTCCCGCTTCGTTATAATGTGTCAAAAGCTAAAATTTTGCATGAATGCTACTCCTATACTATGTTAACGAATGATAAGTTTAGAAATTCCATTTGTCAAGTTTGTATACGGGTTTCTCAATGAACCCCATTACATTATAAAAGGTATTGCGATAATTTTTCCAAAATTGGTTTCATAATACTTTTCTACACAAGTTTTCTCAAGCACAACCAACTAAATACATATAAATGCATAATTCAGATGATAATAGTATAAAAGCATAGACTACACAAAAGTTGGAGACAGCCTGGTTCTTTTTACCCCTTGCATATACAAACCAAAACACCCAAACCACTACCCAAACGCGAACCTGATTTTCAACCCCTTGTGACTATGACGCACACCTAACCTCAACTTGATGCCTAACTGGATGACCAACAGGGAAAACGAAATACCAACGAAAAACTAGTTAGGGTTTCTCTTGGAGTTTTAGGGTTTAGGAAGAAAGTGAAGGTGTAAGGGTTGTGTGTGTGTCGAAAGCAGAGATGGGAGGGCAAAGAAGAACCAAAGTGAAGAGAGTATGATGGTACTGGGATTGTGTTTGTGTTCTCTGTGTTTGCAAAGAAGAATGCAAGGCTTCTTATACTAGCATAACTTAGCATGCATAGTAAATCATCTTTAAGTCACGTTCTTGTGTAAACACTTACATGGTAAAGGATATTTGGGACTTGTAAATGGTCAATGTATAGTGAATTAAAGGTGAGTACTGTTGGGGTATTTAGGGACGCAGAAGCAAAGGAAAGCTAGGCCAAGATATCACGTGAGTTTGTGGGTTTTTATAAAAGGACCTAGGGCTTTATCCAATGGGTAGAAGAGTTATAGAAGGAATGAGTCTTTTTATATCTTATCTAATTTTAACAAATGCAGATTTTTTTGTGAAGTTGGTATACACGAATTCTTTCCTAGCTTTTATAAGAGTGCATAATTTTGTTTCTTGTATTAGGCTTTATGGTTTAGGAAATTTGCTTGTGCATTATTTGAAAACAAGGAAGGAATACAATGTTTGGTTTTTTGTTTACTTATTAGTAGTGACACGAAGATTAGTTGTGATAAAAATAGAATGTATTTGTTTGTGGTTACTAAGTTGTAGAGGGATCGATAACTAAATCTCTAGGAAACGTGTTACTAGTCCTTTCATTAAAATTCTTGGTAAAATTTACTCATTAGATTTTTAACTAGACGATTTAAATCAAGAGTAAACACGCAAAACCCTATAAATAAAAGGAAAATGAAATAATTGAAATCGTAATATGACCTGAAAACACAAGGTGTTATACGGACTGACCATTACCGGACCGGACCGAAACTGACTTTGGCCAAAACACCAGACCGAAATGGTCCGGTCCGGTCTGGTCCAACAAGGCATAATTGCCGGGTTTTTTGTAAGACCAGACCGGACCACACCGAGGACCGAAAGTAAAGAAAATGATAGACCGATTACCAAACCGAAATATGTTCGGTCCGATCCGGTCCGCAATCCGTTTTGCTCACCCCTAGATAAGGAGTTAAGATCAACATAGACCCATTATTTGTCATAGATCCAATGAATCAATCTCATCCGTCTATTTTTTCATCAAAAATAAAAAAAAATCACTTTTCACCTCTTTTTTAAAAATAAAATATCTACAAAAACGGTAAAACGTCACACACAAAATATACACCATCACGACGAGTAAATTTTTATCTTTCAGTAAGACACGGGAGCACGATTACTTTCGAGGAATTATTTTTCCTATTTTTTTTTTCAGTCGCGAATTTGCGAAAAATCATATATGATTTCGTATAACGAATCAAATAAAGAATCGCATAACGATATATATGGAAATATCATAAAATCCTAAGAATTCATAAAATCATATATGATTTCTGATTCCGACGAACTTTTTTCAATTTTGTTTCAGTCACGGATTGCGAAAATCATATATGATTCGTATGACGAATCATATATGATTCGTATAACGAATCATATATGATTTCATAAAATCATATATGATTTCATAAATCATATATGATTTCATAAATCATAAATTGAAATCGTAATATGACCTGAAAATACAGGGTGTTATACGGACCGACCATTACCGGACCGGACTGAAACTGACTTTGGCTAAAACACTAGACTGAAATGGTCCGATTCGGTTCGATCTTCGGTCCGGTCTGGTCCAACAAGGCATAATTGCTGGGGTTTTTGTAAGACCGGACCGGACCAGACCGAGGACCGAAAGTAAAAAAAATGCTATACCGATTACCGGACTAAAATATGTTCGGTCCGATCCGGTCCGCAATCCGTTTTGCTCACCCCTAGGTAAGACATTGTTATTTTGATACTTTTTGTTATCTGCATATTTACTTTCTTTATACATGACTACATGTATTATAGATTTCAGAATTTGAAACTGCATTATACTGATATGGAATAATTGACTCTCTTAAAAGCCTACTTTGTTATTATAGCACATGGCCCTAAAAATCAATAGGTTGGCCCTGCCCGACACCCACACTTTACCAAGATCAAATTGAAGGAAAGAAAACAAAGTTTAGTTGAAGAATTACAATTATCTCATCCCCATCATGCATTATTGTACGAACCACAATAAAGATTATACTTCAAAAATTCTCAAATTTTACGAGAAGTGAAACCTATTTCTCCTATGATTAGCCGTAATGAAATGTAATCACTACATGATACTTGTCGTGGGTGGCCTGATGCCCGCTTTTTGATCGAAATGATGAAATAGAGATCGCAAGACTAGCAATAAAATAAAAGTCAAATTCACCATCTAAGGAACATATTTTGACTCATTCTATGATTCATAAGCAGTGATGGAATCCAGAGGGTCTCAAAAAACCTATGGTTTTTTGTGTTGTAGTGTTAATTTTGTAAAAAAAAACCTTTATTTATTTATTTATTTTAAATGCATTTGGTTTTTAAAAATCGCATTTGTAGTCTGGTTTAAATTATTTTAAATGCATATAGTTATTTTGTGTTATGGTTTCGTTCATGTGTATAACGAGGCATGCATACCCGTGTGATGCACACATGTTGTTTCTAATTGTTGATTGCATATAGTCTCTGCGAGCTGGGGAGGTGTAAGTATAATGGTGCATGTAAATGATTTCTTTGACATCAGTGTGAGTATTAGTGCTTTAAAAAATCTACATTCAAACAAAGAAATGCATACTCAAGTTTATTTCGACTCATCTTTAAGCTTACAACTATAAATATGAGTATTGAATATACATTAATATCGAGATTCATCAAGTTCCTTTTAATGATTTGAAACTGTCTCGTCTTTAGTCTAAAAATAACATGGATTTGAGTACACTCGCATCGACTAAACCAATGATATATAAGAGCTAAGTAAAACGCCATGGATTAAACTTGGTTGTATACATTAAAAATAAACTACTTAAATGTTGCAAAATTTTGCAGGACCAAGGGAAGACGCTACAGGAAACCATAGGGGTCCTGACACAAATGAAAGACTCGCAGCACACGGCTCTTCATTTCACTCACTTTAACCATTAACGCATACTTCCATAAAAACAGATTATCCAACATTTGTGCTATGGCCATGCCCACTTACTATCGTCTTATAGTAAAAGTATTTGATCCAGTTAGCAATTTCAACACAAACCAAATCGTCACATGTCTTCATTCATGTCAGTTGTTTACATTTAAAAAAAAGTCTTGCAGCAAGATAAGAGTACTGGATCTAATTGTGTATGCAAGCAAAACCAATCAGTTTGCGATGACACTTACAGAGCATAACGATAAAAAGACGCGAACAACTTAACTATGTCAAACTATATTCTATAAGCATTTACAAAGAATTATCACTAAGGGTCAAAGTTCTAATGATACTCAATCTCTTTGCAACTTCACACGGCTACTTCACGTACATGGCTCGAAAGAGACGTTTTTGTTCTTGAGGTCTCTAGTCTTGAACCCGAACTATGCAATCAAAAAGAGATTACTTGAGATTTATGCTTCATATAAATTTGTGATGTTAAATGTCAGAAAGATGATCTAGTATAAACTACCACCTAAAGTATGGTACTACCTCCGTCCCAAAATAAGTGTCCAGTTTGACTTTTCAGAGTCAAACTGGTTCAACTTTGACCTTAACTATTTTTGTGTGTGTTATATAATACTTGATGCAAAATATATGAATAGATTGAGTTTTAAGTGTATTTTTCATTGGTATAATTTTCATCAAGTATTATATAATACAAAAATAAATATTTAAGGTCAAAGTTGAACCAGTATGACTCTGAAAAATCAAACCGGTCACTTATTTTGAGACGGAGGGAGTAACATTAAAAATGAAATAAAAATAAAGAAAGAATAAAGGAGGTAAGAAGAAACTAAGATAGGCTACAGAAAGAACAAATGCCAAAGTACACACAGTAACCATATTAAAATACCGACGGAATCAACTTCGATAGCTAGCCCCCTGCTCAACATTGATATTCATGTAATAGCAGCAGCTTTGAAAACATATTTTACAACCCAAT
>BQNB010041756.1:35251-46552 GCA_026074375.1 Tanacetum coccineum
AGTATACAATAAATCCAGCAATAGCTAATGGAATTTCTGACAATGTTGGTTCAGTTTAGGTACGTAGTCCGAAACTCCTGTTATTGTTCACGTGAGAAAACCTTAATCACAATGAATTATGCAGGTAGGAAAGCTAGCGGATCTCGTCATTCTTTTGAGCGAAACCAAAAATGGTGATTAAAGGAGGTGATATTGCATATGCGAACATGGGGGATCCAAATGCAAGCATACCTACTCTAATTTATGATTTATTGTAAGTGATTTTTAACAGGTTATAATGAGGCCCATGTTTGGAGCATTCGGCAAGGCTGGAAGCGCCAACTCCATTGCTTTTGTCAGCAAGGTACGGACATATATGTGCATGTGAGCACACTGAGACCCGTTACTTTGAGTTGGAACAATGAAATTTATGAAGCATGGTAAAATGTACATAAAGTATTGGCTGTTTGTTATGTGGGATTGTGGGATTATTCGACTATGAACTTGTACTAGAGAATTATAGCTAATGGTAAAATGCAAATCACCTCCCATGTATAAATGCTCTTTAAATACACTTAGCATCACTCAAAAGTCATGTAACATTGACAACTTCTTTCATATGTCACTTCACTTGAAACATATTAAAAAGTAATTTAAAAAATGAAAATTTCATATATATCCAAACATGCTTTAAAAATATTGTACATTATGCATTCATGGGTTGCATTTTGTATATATATAAAATTAATGTTCAAAGTAGGGTGATATATAAAATTATTCTTTTAAATTAAGTCATTTGTCATCTAAGTACGAAATCACTTGAGTTTGTTTTTTTACTTTAAGACAGTCTAAGTTGAATTGCAAAACAAGGTAATATAATAAACGTATGGTCACCTGAGACTATATAATTACTGATTTTGTATTTGACGACTTATATCGAGTATGTTTGGTCAAACCTTTGACCCGGGGCTTACGGTCTGGCGCACGTACTCATGTGGGTCTAATTGGGAAGTCATTAGAAAGCGATTTGCTCAGCTTACTTCCATAATGTTTCAAAACATAAGGGTGTGTTTAGTTGGGGAAAAATATCTCATTTCTCCTGAAAAATTTTCATTTGAAACTGAAAAACCTAAAACTGTTTAGTCGCACTTTTTTTCAATATTTTTCAAAAAAAAAAAGAAATTCCCATTTTCCAATTTTATATAGTAAAACGAAAAATCCCTTTTTATCATTCTCTATTTCTTTACTCTAACAAAATAAAATCCGGTCGGCAAATGGTTCAAATTTTCGCTTTATACATTTTATCCGTTATTATACATTTTTGTACGTCTTCGTACGCTTTTATTCGTTTTTGTCTTTTTTATCAATTTTTGTCCGTTTTTATACGTCTTTGTAGGAGTGAGCAAAACGGACCGGGGACCATACCAGACCGAGAAACCGGTCCGAACCGGCCCCAACCTATTACGGTCCGGTCCTCGGTCCATCCTTTTCTTTATTTACGGTCCTCGGTCCGGTCAGTTCGGTTCGGTCTTTAAAAAACCCCGATAATTATGCCGTGTTGGATCGGACTGAACCGAAGACCGAACCGGACCGGACCATTTTGGTACGGTCTTTGGTCCGGTCCGGTCCGGTCTTGGTCGGTCCGATCCGGTTTTCGGACCGTGAGCACCCCTACGTCTTTGTACGTTTTCATCCATTTTGTCTGTTTTCGTACGTTTTATACTTTTCGTCCGATTAAATATGTTTTTATACGTTTTCATATGCTTTTTGATCATTTTGTATGTTTTTTTCCGCTTTTGCACGTTTTAATCCGTTTTGAACGTTTCGCCCGTTTTTATAGGTTTTCGCCCGTTCTTATCGGTTTTCATACGTTTTTGTACGTTTTTCATCATTTTCGTCCATTTTAATATGTTTTCATACACTTGTTGATCGTTTTAGTATGTTTTTATATGGTTTTGCATGTTTTAACCTGTTTTTTGCACGTTTTCGCACGTTTTTTTATAGTTTTTTGTCCGTTTTTATTAGATTTCATATGTTTTTTATTGTTTTCGTCTGCTTTCTATACCTTTTCTTCAGTTTTTATTCATTTTCATCCATTTTTATACGTTTTCATACGTTTTTGTCTATTTTGGTCAATTTTGTACGTTTTCGTCTGTTTTTATTAGTTTTTGACTGTTTTATCCGTTTTTGTACGCTTTTTATCGATTTTGTTTTTTATACGTTTCGTTCGATATTATTTGTTTTTGTCCGTTTTTATCCATTATCGTCAGTTTTTATACGTTTTGTACGTTTCGTTCGTTTTTATACATTTTCGTTTATTTTATCCGTTATCGTCCGTTTTTAACCGTTTTCATTCGCTTTATACGTTTTTATATGTTTTTGTACATTGCTATAGGTTTTTATAAGTTTTTATCTGTTTTGGTCCGTAATATACGTGTTTGTACGTTTTTATACGTTTTCATCCGTTTTTATCTATTTTCGTCCGTACAAAAACCTATAAAATAGTACACTTGTTACCAATTAACGTACAAAAAAGTACACAAACGTAGAAAAACACAGAAAAAATATATGAAAACGAAAAAAATGTAACAAACAGTAAATAAACGTAGTAAAGCGTAGAAAATGTGTGAAAACGTGCGATAACGAGCGAAATGTGAAATACGAGCGAAAACATGCGAAATCGAACGAAAACCTAGAAAAACATGCGAAAAACTTGCGAAAACGTTTAAACACGAGCGAAAACATGCGAAAATGTGCGAAAACAAGCGAAAACGTGCGAAAACGACCGAAAACATGTGAGAAGGTACGAAGCGTAGGAAAATGTGTAAAAACAAACGAAAACGTAGAAAATCGTGAAAAAACATGCGATAACGAGCGAAAACGTGCAAATTAAATAATTTTTATGCTTACGCACGTTTTTGTACGTTTTCGTCTGTTTTATACTTTTCTTCCGATTAAATATGTTTTTATACGTTTTCATACGCTTTTTGATCGTTTTGTACATTTTTTCCGCTTTTGCACATTTTAATCCGTTTTGAACGTTTTCGCCCGTTTTTATAGGTTTTCGTCCGTTCTTATCTGTTTTAATACGTTTTTGTACGTTTTTCATCGTTTTTGTCCATTTTAATATGTTTTCATACACTTGTTGATCGTTTTGGTACGTTTTTATATGCTTTTGCATGTTTTAACTCATTTTTTTGCATGTTTTCGCACTTTTTTTTATAGTTTTTAGTCCGTTTTTGTTAGTTTTCATACGTTTTTGATTATTTTCATCTGCTTTCTATACCTCTATTCAGATTTTATTCATTTTCATCACTTTTTATACGTTTTTGTCCACTTTTGTCAATTTTGTACGTTTTCGTCTGTTTTTATTAGTTTTTGACTCTTTTATCCGTTTTGTATGTTTTTTATCGGTTTCGTTTTTTTATACATTTCGTTCAATATTATTTGTTTTCGTCCGTTTTTATCCGTTAGCGTCAGTTTTTATACGTTTTGTACGTTTCGTTCGTTTTTATACATTTTCGTTTGTTTTTATCCGTTTTTAACCGTTTTCATTCGCTTTATACAATTTTATATGTTTTTGTACGTTGCTATAGGTTTTTATAAGTTTTTATGTGTTTTGGTCCGTAATATACGTTTTTGTACGTTTTTATATGCTTTCATCCGTTTTTATCCATTTTCGCCGTAGAAAAACCTATAAAAAAGTACACTTGTTACCAATTAACGTACAAAAACGTACACAAACGTAGAAAAACACAGAAAAAATATATGAAAACAAAAAAACGTAAGTAAACGTAGTAAAGCGTAGAAAATGTGCGAAAACGTGCGATAACGAGCGAAATGTGCAAAACGAGCGAAAACATGCGAAAATGAACGAAATCCTAGAAAAACGTACGAAAACGTAGAAAAACCTGCGAAAACGTTTAAACACGAGCGAAAACATGCGAAAACGTGCGATAACGAGCGAAAACATGCGAAAACGAACGAAAACATGTGAAAACGTACGAAGCGTAGGAAAATGTGCGAAAACGAACGAAAACGTAGAAAATCGTGAAAAAAACATGCGATAACGAGCGAAAACGTGCAAATTAAATAATTTTTATGTTTATGGTTTTAGCAGTGTTAATTTCGAGTATAGTGCAAATTAGATCTATGCTTATGGTTGTAGTTATTTTTTATTAATTTTATTTGTACTTTATGTTTTATTGTTTTATAATCGTATAAAAAAGTTGAGTATGAAAAGAAAAATGATTAGAAATAGCTTCATCTAAATATCTTTTTCATTTTTAATAAAAAGAAAAATATAACTCCTAAGGTTGCTTTTAATTGGAGAAAAAATTTCTTCATTTTCTGGTTTTGTAGAAAAACAGAAGGGATTTCTATCTTCACAAAACAATTGAAAATTTAGAAAATGTGTTTAGTTAGAGAAACATGCGTTTGTGTTTTCAATTTTGCAAAACTAGAAAATGTACTACTGTTGTTTTTTTCTATCTGAATTCTCTACTCACTTTTGTATTATAAAGACATATTTGAAATACAAAAACAAATATTATAAATTAGCCAACAAAAATTATAAAGGAAAAAAAAGTCTAATACGAGAAACTAAAGAATTTAAAAAGTAAATTTTAAAATCAAATAACATGAAAATAAAGTCTACTACGTTTTTATACGTTTTCGTCCGTTGTTTATAAGTTTTCATCGGTTTTTATATCTCTTTTGTACGTTTTTATACGTTTTCATCCATTTTATACGTTTTCGTCGGCTTTTATACGTTTGTATACGTTGTTTAACATTTTTATACGTTTTAGTACATTTTTATCCGTTTTTATAGGTTTGCGTCAATTTTTTTACCTTTTCGTCTGTTTTTATACGTTTCGACCGTTTTTATAAGCTTTCATCCATTATCATACATTTTATCCATTTTTTTTTACGTTTTGGCCCATTTTTTGTACGTTTTCGTTAGTTTTATACGTTTTTGTCCGTTTTTTTATGTTTCCGTGCGCTCTTATACGGTTTCATCCGGTTTTATATGTTTTCATTTGTTTTATACGTTTTCGAGCATCTGTATGTGGTTTCATTCGTTTTTGTACGTTTTCGTCCGTTTCTGTAGGGTTTTCTCCGTTTTTGTACGTTTTAGTTCGTATATTTACGTTTTCTTTCGTTTTTATATGTTTTAGTTCGTATATTTACGTTTTCTTTCGTTTTTATATGTTTTCGTTCGTTTTTATACGTTTTGTATGCTTTTTCCCGTTTTTGTACGTTTTCGTCCTTTTTTGTATGTTTTCGTCTGTTTTTATACGTTTTCGTCCGTTTTTGTTGGGCCTATTTTATATATCCAGAAAGTGCATATTGGGCCAGGAGTTTTTTTTGGGCTTGATCTAGTTGTAGGAGTTGGACCCGTGCTAAACTATGGATGTTGCTATTAGGTCTAGACGATCCACCTGTTTGGTTTTTGTATTGAGGAGGCAAGTTATTCATCATGTACCTTTTGTGCTGTATGACCCACCACTCTGATTATTCAAAATATAAAAAATGGCACAGTAGCAATATGAGGATAAGATTTGTAATATGATGGAGTAAGATCACGACTGGAAAAAGGAAAAGGAGATGTAAGTTGAGGATATTAGGGTTTTGGAGATATTGGCTGTGATACCATGTCCGTAATTTCCCTTAATAAATAATAAGTGGGAATACATTATAAATAATGCTAAATGATCAAACGGGCTTAGCCTAATATACAAACTAGGTTAACACTTAATACTAGCCCACTAATAATAACATGGTTATTCACTGATTTAAAAGTTTTTCAATGGACTGCTTCGTGTTATACAGGCTAAAGATCTAAAAAACATATTATTTAAGCTATGACAAGATTCTTAGAAGGTTAAATGCAAAGTTTAGGAAACTTAAAGAGGTAATAGTTCACCTTTTCTCCATATAGATAGATAATGATCGAAAAATATTTATCCAACTTGAAAGTAGCCCGCCTATCGGGCGGGGGTTATGCAACTAGTATCAGTATACATAGATAGATAATGATCGAAAAATATATATCCAACTTGATGCCTTTAATATATAAACTTTTAATTTAATGTAATTAGTATTATATTATGGGAGACATGCTACAAAATCAGGAACACAAATTAGCCCTTTGTACTTCATGTCCCTCACATTACTCTTAAAATCCAAAAAGGGTATGAATCATAACAACCCACATTCCAATTTAACAAAAACTCAGCTCAATTATGTTGTAAAATTCAATTAAAAAGACCTGATTGGTTGTGTTCAATAAGCGGGAGTTATGAAAGGGATATAGAATATATGAATGTGCTGCTCGTAATAGAATCAGATACACTAATAAAGAAATGCATTAAGTTATCTAATAGACATTACACTAACTGATAGCTGTTAGAATACAAGTTCTATACCAAATGGATGATTGAATGTTTACAAGTTGCATCCTAAAAGTAGTGAGGTACAGCCAAGAAGAAGGTGTCAAGTTAATTGCTTACATGATTAAAGTTATAATGCAATATAAGTCTAGTCTTCCCACTCCCAGGTTTTCTTCATAAGAATTAGTGGATGATTGACAATAGATGTTGTTAGTGGTGCAATAGTATAAGTCTAGTCTTCCCACTCCCGTGTTTTCTTCAATGTCTTTTCTCAATAAAAAGTCTTAGTCAAGATGATAAGGAATTTGTGGAAGCCATTCATTTCACCAGCTACATGTCACCAACGTTAACATGCATGCAAAACTAAGGATAAATAGCCAATGCCTGTTCTTATAATTTTTAGTAAATTCTCAAAAATGAAATCACCACAAGCAATAATTCACTTATCATCTTCCTCACATATTCCTTTTCTCTTTTACGGTCTCGTGATAACATGTCTTACTTCCGCCACCGTCTCTGCTTCCTACGGCGGTAACGAGACTGATTATCTCGCGTTGTTGTCATTTAAGTCGACGATCACCCATGATCCATACAAAGTTCTAGCCACGTGGAACCATTCCATTCATTTCTGTGAATGGAGTGGTATTTCATGTGGAAAGCGGCACAAACGAGTGACTGTTTTACGACTGGTTTCGAAAGGATTAGAAGGCTCCTTGTCTCCTCATGTAGGAAACCTCAGCTTCCTCCGTAAGCTTTCTCTCCCGAACAACAGCTTTCAAGGAACCATTCCTCATGAACTTGGTCGTCTATCTAGGCTACGTCTTCTTTATCTTAACATAAACAAATTCAGTGGAGTCATTCCAACAAACTTGTCTTGTTGTTCTAACCTCGAAGAGGTTAACCTCGGTCTAAATAAACTAGTTGGAAGCATACCCAAGGAAATGAGTTTACTCTCAAAACTTTCTTTACTTGTAATTCAGTTAAATAAGTTAACAGGTGGAATCCCACCTTTCTTGGGGAATATTACATCAATGGAAGACTTCTCTGCTACCGACAACCCGTTGGGTGGGAGCATTCCAGATACATTGGGTCATTGGAAAAGCTTGACGGAATTTAACTCTGGTGGCTGCAAGTTATATGGAAGCATCCCTCCTTCCATTTTCAACCTCTCACTCCTAGTTAATTTATCCTTATCTGACAATCACCTCACTGGTAGTCTTCCTTCAGAAATTGGTAATCAGCTCCCAAATCTTGAGCTCCTTCAGTTATGGGGTAACAAACTGACCGGAGTTCTTCCACCTTCAATTTCTAGTTGTTCTAAATTAGCAGTTCTTGAAATGAGTAACAACAGTTTTAGTGGGAATTTGACAATCGATTTTTCAAAACTAAGAGATATTAAATATATTTTTTTACAAAATAACAACTTCCATGGACGCGGAGAAGCTGATGACATGAAGTTTATTGATTCTCTGAAAAACTGCACCAAATTAGTAAAATTAGTTCTTGGTAATTGCAACTTTATAGGAGTGCTTCCGATATCAATAGGTAATCTTTCTCATCAACTCAGCTATCTAGTTTTAGGAGATAATCAATTATTTGGAAGCCTCCCTTCAAGTATAGGTAACCTATTTGGTTTGACCTATTTAGATTTAGGGACTAATCGATTCAAAGGGAAAATCCCCACTACCATTGCTAAACTTCAAAAGCTACAATATCTTGCTCTACATAGCAATCAGTTTTCAGGGCCTATCCCAAATGCCATCGGGGACCTTTCATTGTTGAATCAACTTTATTTATATTCCAACAAATTAGAAGGCCATATTCCATCAAGCCTTGGGAATTGTAAAGAACTTAATGGGTTAAACCTTGGTGACAATCGACTTAGTGGAAAAATACCCAAGCAACTTCTTCTACTTCCATCACTAACTAATTTTTTAGATCTTTCTCAAAACAGCCTCTCTGGTTCAATTCCATCAGAGATTAAAAACCTCAAGATGTTGAGCTATCTCGATTTATCTTATACGTAGTAATAATTTATCAGGCACCATTACTAGTAGCCTTGGTGGGTGCATTAGCCTTACAGAGTTATACCTTAGTGGCAACATATTTCATGGCATAATACCATCTTCACTAAGCTCATTGAGAGGATTGGAGGTACTTGACATTTCTCATAATAATTTATCAGGTAAAATACCACAATTCTTAGACCAAAGGAATTCCTTAGAGTTTCTGAACCTATCTTTTAATGATTTTGAGGGTCAAGTACCGGTTGTAGGAGTGTTTGCCAATGCAAGTTTATTTTCAGTTTTGGGGAACAATAGGCTCTGTGGTGGTTTAGTTACACTTAAGTTACCCAAATGCAAGGAAAAGGGTAGTAAGAAAAAAAGGTTTCCTTTCTTCATATTAGTCATTGTAATTGCACCGACGTTACTCATCGTAATATGTTGTGTGTATCTTTTGTGTAAGAAGAAACGCAACAGTCAGCCATCTCAATCTACAGGGAATGAAAGGTTCTTAAAAGTTTCATACAATGAACTTCTCAAGGCTACTGATGGCTTCACCACAGTGAATTTAATTGGGGAGGGTGGGTTCAGCTCTGTATATAAAGGAATCCTCGATTCTCATGATGATAGATTTGTTGCCATCAAAGTTCTACATCTTCAAAGTCGAGGTGCTCACAAAAGTTTTCTAGCAGAATGTGAAGCATGGCGGAATATTCGACACCGTAATTTGTTGAAGATAATAACATCATGTTCAAGTGTTGATTTTCAAGGCAATGATTTCAAAGCTTTGGTTTACGAGTATATGCCGAATGGAAGTGTACACGATTGGCTTCATTCAAGTGCAAATACATACAAACTCAACCTTCTTCAAAGAATAAATATTCTCAGAGATGTTGCCACCGCACTTGATTATCTTCACAATCGTTGCCAAACAACGATTATACACGGTGACTTGAAGCCTAGCAACATTCTACTTGACGATGATATGGTGGCTCATGTTGGAGACTTTGGTTTAGCTCGACTACGTGCAGACTCAAACCAAAATATCTCAAATGAGGTTAAAGGAACAATTGGTTATGCACCTCCGGGTAATATATGATTCTTGTATGCCATGATGCTTATATTTATACTTGCAAATTTCAATTTTGTAAATTGACTAATCATTTTTATTTGTAGAGTACGGTATCGGGAGAGATATGACAAGTAGTGGGGACATTTACAGTTTTGGAATATCATTACTAGAGGTGATGACTTGCAAAAAGCCGACAAACGACATGTTTAACGATGGTCTTAGCCTTCATAAATTTGCTTACATGGCATTACCAGATCATGCAGTCAATGTTATTGATGGTGATGCAATTGTGTTGCAAAGTTCGGAAGCGAATGCAAAGAAAGTGGAAGAATGTTTGGTTGCAACTATTAAGATTGGAGTATCATGCTCTGTGGGTTCCCCACCCCAACGAATGAAAATTGAAATTGTTGTCAATGAGTTGCAGCGTATTCTCGATGTGCTTCAAAATATATAAGGTACTCTCTTTTCCCTTTTTGTAAAATCTGATTTTACATGAGTCTGTTAACAAGTTATCACTAACTTGTTTTTATTTTTGAACGCTTTTAGGTCTAATACCAAGCTTTCTTGGTGCAATTTGGAAGTAATTAACTGCAACAAGGAGCAGTGCATGTCATAGTTATATAAACGTTACTTTGTCAAATATGTTTGTAAGTGTGTTTTAATTTTCTTGTTGCATAAGTACTGTAAGAGACGTAAGAGTGCATTTACATTCCTGATAACTTGCCATATGTATCAGACATGTTTATGATTTTATTGGTATTTTTTATTACTGCAAGTACACTTTATTATTTATTTAACTGGTATTTTTTTTAAGTCATCTGCTAAACATGTAATTGGGAATTACGGTTGTTTCATTAGGCGTTCGTGTTTTACTGTTTTTATAAACAAAGTTCAAGTGTACATCTTAGTGCAAGACCATGGTGTATCTGCATTATGAATTTTGTTGAAAGTTGTAGTCAGATTACACTAACATAGCTACTAAAAAGTGATGCTTTAAGAACGACCATGTCCCAGAAATCCAGAGGGTGAATCTGGGGAACGTACTTTTGCGTCTGAATTCGTCAAAAATCGACAATTTACTTGATTTTTGGGAGCATTGAACAACACAGTGGGGTCTAACTGATATTGGGATATATGATTATCACACATTTGATAACAAATTGTTTGCGTCACGGTTGGTGTTTACAGTATAGTACAGACTGTTGAGGTTAGCAAAATCCTCAATAATGCAATATAGACAGAAAATGGCAGCTAATCATAATTAATGGGTAACTGTCGAATGTTAACAAGTGGTTGATAAAATATTATGGGCAAGTGAATCTTTAAATCTTATGATTAATTAATATTCAAGCTGTAGAAAGGAAAGGATATTACGAGGCATTTACTTTCAAGCTGAATTACATAACGCAAGATGTGTTAGTATGAAAGGAGAGTTATTAGTATAATCCTGCCCTTATCTTACAAGACTGAAACATATAGTTGCATTCAGTGCATAATTATCTTGTCATAGAACAGAAAAGAGAAACAGGATGATGCATGGTATGTAGTGTTTGGGTATTCGGAATTTTTTTGTCATCAAGTTTTACAAATGATTAATATGCCATATTTACTTTTATGATAAAATGACCAGAACTGACCCGTTTTAAGCTATTTTTAATTTTAGTATCTTTCTTACATAGCCCGAACCGACATGTAGGACCTGAATTTTAAGCTATGATAGACCAGAACCGACATGTTGGACCTGTTTTTTAAGCTATGTTTATATCTTTTTAACATAACCTGAACTGAACTATTTTATACGGGTCCATGTAGCCAGAAAAACAGCTCCCAGGGGCTTGTTGCAGCTCGGAAAAAA
>BQNB010041757.1:1715-46552 GCA_026074375.1 Tanacetum coccineum
TTTGTCAATCGCCTGGATTATAGCTCTTACGTTTGCCTTGTCATGTTGGCTCCAAAAAGTCTGTGGCAGGTACTCCATTCTTATTCCCTTGAGGCGATCATTAAGATCAGTCCGAACGTCATCTAGAGTACCATCGCTGAACTTGTGTAGTTCATCAATGCACATCAATCTGTTCTTCTTGTCTTTATTCTCGTAGATGAATCCTCTTGGATCGGAGTATAGAGTATAAGCATCTTGAGGTTGAGTTTCTTCTGATAGCTTTCAACACCCAGTTGAAGATCTTCCACACGCCTCTGGATGACAACTCTTCGTGTAAACATTCGTAAGGAGACATTAAATGCAATACGTTCTTCAACGCTGAGATTTGTCACTTTTCCTTGCACGAGAAGAAGCAGCATATCTTCAATGTCTTGGATCCTTAGTCTGTGGAAGTCGCCTTCTTTGAACTTGTAGAGAACATCATCATCCGCATTCCATTTGGGGCATGTCCCATTTGAGTTAGTGGTAGTTCAAGCTTGTGCTTGAGGTTAATGTGGTATTTCAGCCGCATTCCATTGTACTTAAACATTATTGTGATTAATATACTTTACCGGGGTAACCCTTTACCCAAAAAAAAAAAATCCATGTGGCATAGTAGTTTTACCAACTTTAAATCCTTTCGTTTTCCTAACATTTTATTATAGAAGGTTTTGAATTTTACAGTTAATGTGATTTCTTTAAATTAAGAAGTAGAAAATCATTATTTTATTTTTTTGTTATTATGTTTTGAAGCCTAACGTTAATGATACATCTAGAATCTTCATTAAGAAGATATGCCTTTTGGCTTTACATTCGAAATCACATAAAACGTACGAATACAGAATTTTTATTTTGCAAAATTTTTGTGTTATGGCTACTCATTCTTTGTTCATTTTGCTTTTAAATTAGAACCTCGTTCTATTTAGGATATCAACCAAATGATTCATCTAACGTTCTTCAAGTAGCCTTTCAAACAGCTCAAATGTTTAGAACCACTAAGCAGTTCAAGTGTTAGAGTTTGAACATTTAGCCGGTTTAAGAAGCCCCAAAGCGGAGAAGTCAAATGTCGAATCGTTAGTTCATCAAAACGACTCACGAGGTCTTGTTGTGCCAGACTGATTAACCAAGGTTGGACAGTTTCATGAACAGCAGGAACAGACGAATTCCATGCATGATCAGGAGAAGGTAGTCTCGTTTAAGGTTTTTGAAACAATCGAGAAGATGTTGACCTCATCTCTGCTTGTTCCATCTTGGACACCTGTTTCGAATTCCCTGTTCTGCAGTCCTTTAAAGACATCGTAGAGTGCAATAGCATCCCCTACTGGAGCGGATTGGCTTAGCAGATTTCAATGTAAGTCTTAGATCGCTGTACAGTAGTCTTTCCTGCTGTCTTGGTTGATCCGTTTCACTTGGAGCACTGGTAGAAAGCGGTTCCTTTCCTGACCTTCTTCTTTTGGACCCCCGGTCTGTTCCAGCGGAGGGTTCTTCATCATCTCCGCCCATCTCAATGTCTTTAATTGTGACAGTATCAGCCATATTGTAATCTAACAAGATCTTGTCAGCTTCATAACGCCTCAACTACCACCTGTATAGTCTGTCGTCTCTAGATGTCTGACCTGTTGATAAGTTGTACATTGCATCTTGACAATTAAGATCTTTTTAAGCTCTAATTCTGACAGATTTTACAGCTACAGCATGAGTGTGTTGTCTTTCTTTGATGATCGCACCAGAACCTCAACTCGAGTTATCGGATTACAGAACTTTTCCGACTTTGGAATTTCTTTGAGACTTCCTTTTGACTTGTTCCTTGATGATTTCTCATTCCGTCATCAATTGTCCTCAAGGAATCGTCTGAGTTGCAGTAGTAGAAACTCTCTCGAATTCTGTCATACTTCCAATTTGACTGCAAACGTCTACTGCTTCCTGCTTTTATGCGCTAAGTATACCGCAACGTGCTAGGAATAGAGGAAAACGCCTGCAGCATATTGATTGGTTGGCCTTAGAATCCGAAAGTTGTCTTCTAACGCTTTCAGTCTATAATCAAAGCCAAACAACGAGGCAAAGTTAGGAAGATTTGTAGCGAGGAGCTTGTATAGTTGCCGTGTCAAATTGGTTGTTGTTATGTTTGAATGACTACAGATGCGGTGTTGTGGAGGGCGATTAGATTCGTGCAGTAAGAAGGATTGGCTCCATGAGGGCTGTAACAGAATATCAATGATAGAAAGTGCTTTAGTTTTTGGCGAAAAATATCATCAACACCAGTATCTTGGTTTGGATTCAGCATGTTGGAGACAACCAAAAGATAACATACAGAACTCTGTTGTTGACCATCAGATTAAACCGGAGTTAGGGTCACATGAGTGTCTTCAACATCTTCATTACTTTATCTCCACCATCAAGATCCGGATATTGGATCTTTGACTATGCCTCATTCCTGAACCTTTTCACATCTATAGCACTTCATCGACTTTGCGCTTGCAACATTCCTCCTTCAACGTGATATTGTCACTATCTTCCTCATCCATATGAATAACTAGTAATCATCGTTCAACAAGAATATACCATTCCCTTCCTTGTATTAATTTCATCACATGAGTCGTAGACTTTGGATGTACAAACTCATCACCACTATATCTGATCAGTTCCAGTTCTTCATCATCAATCATCGTCAGCTTCTATCATCGTCGTCATCATCAGCTTGTACTTCTCAACATCGATACATGTTCACACATCTTCCAACATACTTTGCTCCATCATCTCATCATCTTCAGCTCCTTGAGTAGTCCTCATAATGTCATTTTTACCTGGGCATCTCATCATCTCACTTGCTCATCAGTCTTCTGATCATCATCACTTTGATTTCCACGAATATTCACCCTCTGATCTAAACAGTGCAGCGGGAATACCCTGGTGACAACACCATTCCTCATCAGCACCAGAACCACTGGCATGAAGATGTGAGTTTCTTGACGGCTTTTCTTATTAGTGATTTATAGTTGAGTTGCTCAGCACTCTGTCAAGTCAGCCCTCAGAGATAGTCTCTCCAACTCTGCGTTGCTTCTGTTTTCCTTTTCTAGAAGTTCCTTTCCTGGGGACAGGGTAAGGCTTCAGTTTAGAATTCATCTGTATTAGCTTTCTTCTGCTTCTTTTGTCTTAGGAGAATCCTTCCTGAAGCACATAGCAAATACTCATTGTAGGATTCAGAGTTCGGAAGTCCTCGTTGGTTTAATGTCACTGGCAAGATAGCCCCATACAACTGAGTGGATTACATTCCTTGTTATAAACATTGATTTGCAGTAAAACATTGGGTCTCTCTGGCATAGTGCCAATTGACCTTAGTTTCTTCTACGAATTGAATGATATTTTCCATGAATAGTTGACGACTAACTTGGTGACCGAGGATAGTCCATCGCACTGCCCTTTCCTTCCAGTACTTTTGTTCTCAATCTGAAAATGAGTCTCCCACAAAGATATGCATAATCAAAACGATATCTTCTTGTTGTACATACCACCACAGATTTGAGCTTAGAAAGACGAGACTGTCCACATGAGGAGTACTGCTGAACTTTGTTGATTACAGCAGGCAAATGACTCCAGGTTGATGCACATTATTGACAATCCACTCAGTGAGCTTCCTTATATCTCCAGAATGTCCAAGACTAGCTAGAAAGATGAGGATATCCTTCTCCAGAGGTGGGTCTACAAACTTCTTATTACCGACTTAAGGGCAAATTTGAAGAATGCAGGTCCCCGAATTGCTCCAAGACCGATGATGTGTTTCTTTTTATTCATCTTGAATCGGACAGATCGATTGTGAACATAAGCAGAAGCCCAGAATTCCTGCATATAGATCTCTGGAGCATCAGCAGTAACTTGGAAAGCCTTGTAGAACGGAGTGAGCTTTAGCACATCGTAGACCACTTGAAGAGTTGCTTCCTTTGATGTAACATCCGAACTTAAGCGAAGATTACACTTTCCAATCTTAAGTCGGTCAGCAGGAGCCACCAATGCATCATCCAAAGTAATCTGATCCGCTATTGAGAGTGCCATGAGTCTGTTTAAGAAAGAGTGAGTGCAGTTTATAAGAAAACACAATCATTTATTCATGAGAACCGTTATGACTTTTAGCACTTTTGAAGATCAATCTACTTAGATAGACAAGTAGCGTGTAAGACAAAGGCACCTATCCTAACAATTAAGTCGAATATGGTAAACCTTGGTTTTGTCAAGCTTTTACCGTCTATTTTAACCTAAGAGATTTGTTGAATTTTAATCTTAGTTAAAAACAATTTGATCTAAAGTGTGTTATGTCAAAAATTGGTCAAGTGTTGAGAACTCTACTCGTTTGGTCCTCAAAAGAACACCTTGATCGGTTTTTCACAAAATTACGCTCGTTCTATCCTTATTAGAAGCACTCGTTCGGTCCTTATAAGCAACACTCGTTCGATCCCTTTTAAAAATCACTCGTTCGATCCATACATGGTTCACTCGTTCGATTCACAAAGGACTTCACTCGTTCGATCCAGTCTAAAAGACACTCGTTCGGTCCTATCTAGCATACACTCGTTCGATCCTTTGTTTGATTACTCGTTCGGTCCATGAGTCACTCGTTCGATTCTTTCATTTAGACATTCGTTCGAGACACAGCACATTATTCGTTCGGTCTATATGAGTTATACTCGATCTATGTCTTTTAAATTTGTGCAAGATCGGAATTCAACTTTAAACTAGCATTTTCATTGAGTCATATCAATCTCATACACAAACATATCATTTATTTCGCACTTTTACACTAATTGTTTCGAACACAAAACATTCAATAACTCATTTAAATCACAACAAATAATCAAGCTAAGATAACCTATAAATTAATTAAGCCTAAAACTACAAAAGCCCTTAATCAATTACACGTTTTCACCACCTTTTGATTTGACGAACCCTAATTTTAAAATTAGGGCTGTTATGATCAAAAATGACGAAAACACACAATTCTTTTAGGGATTCGAGTTGATTAGGGGATGAATATCGAGATTTAAGTTATACCTTAGATTTGAAACGGAGTGATTCAGTTAGATGGAAGTGATTCGAGTGTAAAGTTGTTCGAGTGTGTGTTTGAGTGTGTGAGTGGATTGTGTAAACAGTGACTGATTCTGGTGGGGTTTGATGGTGTGAAAAAACGAATTTCATCTTAGACATATTTGGCCCCCCATGTTTACACAACTTATTAATTTTGCACATTAAGTTTTATAAGGTATATTCAAGTTAAACAACTAGCACACATAGTCCTAAATGTTTTATCTCTCATACCTATAGACATAATTTTTGCAAACTACACCCTAAAGGCATAACCAAGTAACACATAAGGCACAAATAATCGTTTAGATTCTTTTTCCCTTTTTAACAGCTCATTTGATCATGACAAAGAAATTTGACATTCTCTCCCCCTCAAACAATGACCCGTTTTCTATTTAAAGAGCTGTAGACATTGTTTGAGAAGTCAAATGTATTTTGAAAAGTATTTTCAGATGATGGAATGATTTTGTATGTGACAAAACAACAAATACCAAGATAAATAAGATTTCTCTTATTTAATCACATAGATGCACTGAAACGTACACTTATGGATATAGGAAGCACGGGTTGTGATGCAAAGTAATCACAAGCCTTTGCATGGTCATAAAGTAGACCATGCCCGAGAATAAATTCCCGTTGAGAGGCCAAGTTTTCTTTTTGAAATACTTGCCTTTAAGATGATGACCGGGTTGCTATCTGAAATAATAGCAAGCCATTTGGCATGTTTTGAAAACATTTGAAACTTCTGCTCGAACTTCATTTACAGGCTTGTATCATTGTTAAATGACATTTCTAAGACCGTAAATGTTATCGATTTCAGAAGACATGCCATTGTAAAACTTCTTTTTGAATTTTTCTCATTTTTTAATTTTGTATTTTGTTTTTGAAAAATATATATAAAAGAAAATCTTTTTGGTTTTTCTGATTTTATAAAAAATAAAATGAAAATCTTTTTGTGTTTTTCTGATTTAAGTATTTACGTATGATACAGGATATTTGAATAGGTACCACCACTATTCATCAACTTCATCTGCCAATTGTTTCAGAGTATCCGCGCAAAAACTCCGCAAGTTCCCAGCTTGTTGATAAGAAATTCAATTCTTTCTCGTCCAAGAGCTTTAGAGAAATGGCTCCGCAGTTGATATTCCGTGTTGACAAAGTAAAGTTCGATCACACCATTCTCAACATGCTCCTTGATGAAGTGAAACCTGATGTCTATATGCTTGGATCTGGAATGTTGAACATTGTTGCAGCATAAGGCAATAGCGCTTTTGTTATCACAGTACATTGGAATTTTATTGAATCCAAGGCCATAGTCGGTAAGGTTTGATCTCATCCAAAGGACTTGAGCACAACAACCAGACAAAGCAATATATTCAGCTTCCGTACTGGATATCGCAGCGCTTTTCTGCCTTTTAGACGACCAGCTTACAAGTCTATCACCCAAAAGTTGTATACTGCCCGATTGCACAACGACGTGTACTTGACAACCATCATGATCCGCATTCTGCAAATGCTGTTATGCAAAGGAAGAAATCCTTCGGATACCAAAGAACCCCGATGTACGGTTCCTTTTAGATACCGAAAGATCCTTTTTACCGCATTTAGGTGCTTTTCGGTAGGCCGAGCCTGATACCGGGCACACATGCATATAGCAAATTGTAGGTCAGGTCTACTGGCTATAAGATAAAGGAGGGTGCCAATCATACCACGATAATGTGATGGATCTACAACTATCCGCGTTCATTAATCCTCAACCAGTTTGGTACTCTCCACCATGGGAGTATCCACTGGGTCACAAGATTCATAGCCATATTTTTTAAGTGATTCAAGAGCATATTTAGATTGTTTATGAAGAAGCCACGTGGACTCTGAGAAATCTGAAGTCCATAAGAAAACATAGAACAATCCCATCATCGACATCTTGAATTTTGAACACATTATTTTAGCAAATAGATCACACAATTCAGGAGTAGAGGCAGCAAAGATAATATCATCGACATAGATTTGTACCAGAATTAGATCGTTGCCTTCTCTACGGATGAACAGAGTAGGATCCACTGAGCCTTTGGAGAAGTCATTGGATATCAGGAATGAAGACAACATATCATACCACGCACGATGAGTAGCTAGTTTCAACCCATAAAGAGCTTTCTTAAAGCTTGTATAGGTGGCTAGGTTTTGTCTGGATCCACAAATCCGTCCGGTATGAGCTAACATAAACTTCTCTCGCAGATTAACCGAATCGAAACGCAGTCTTCACATCCATTTGGTAGATGACCATTGTGTCAGTGAGCAGCAAATGCTAGAAAAATGCGAATAGCCTCTAATCTTGCAACCGGAGCGAATGACTCTTCGAAATCAATACCCTCTTCTTGACGATAACCACGAGCGACCAACCGAGCCTTGTTTTTTAGAATACCTCCTAACTCATCAAGTTTAACCTTATAGATCCACTTAAGAGAGATGACAAATGCTTTGTCAGGAGGAGGAACAAGTTCCCAAACCTCCAGACGTTCAAATTCATTAGTTCTCTTGCATAGCTTTCAATCCAACATGCTTAGGTTATGCGTCTTGTAGTCCTTGTTGAACTGATGTTAGGAAGGCATCATAGTAACAGAATAGGGCTTGTTCATGAAGTTGGAGTCGTGTGGAAACTGGTCTGTTAAGAGCACCGATTATATTCTCAAGTGGGTGATCCTTCGTCCATTTGCTAGTGTGTTCAGAAACTTGGTGATCGGGATGCACAATTGTATGAATAACGTCTGATGAAGATTGATCAGAAGGAACTTCTGGAATTGGAATACCGAAGTACGGATCATTACCCATATGTGCAACTTCAATATCATGATTATCTTCTTCAACATCATGAGAAATAATTGAGTTTTTAGTTCCTTGTGTTGTATGAGAGGTACTTGGTGATGGGTGCCATCTAGATCAACTGTAGTAGAGAGTGAACCAGTTGCTACCACATGTTCAGGTGCAACTGCATCATGAAAGGAGCAATGAACTTCTGTGTCATGGAAAACAACATAAGTGACTCATCCAAACATTGGTTGAAACAACAAATCCCAGTCAGATCTCGATGGTGGTACAAATGGTGTTTAAGGAGAAGGTGTTTTGGCACGAGGTCACTAAACTGAAGTGATCACAGGAGTCATTTCAATGAAGAGCGGTCCTGAAACTGCTGTGTTCAAATAGCCATCGCGGTCAGCTCATCAAAAACAACATGAATGGTTTCATTATTCATCTGGTTTTTCGTCTGTTGTAAATCGGAAGCTTTCTTTGTTGGGGGCATATCCAATGAAATACAATATCAGCCTTTTGGTTGTAACTTGCCCAAATTCTCACTAACATTCTGGGTAAACAAAGAGCACCAAACACATGTAGAATAAAAAAATGTGAGTTATGTCATGCAAAAGCACATATGGTTGTATTACCGTGACTACGACGTATCAATGGAACGGTTTTAGGTGTAAAAGGCTGTGGCAACCGGCTTCGGCCCATAGAAATAAAGGAGCTTTTAGCAATAAAATAACATAGTCGTGCTGCCTTGAATTTAGCGTGCGATTTCGTCCTTTTCAACAACGACCGTGTTGCTGTGGAGAGCGTGCAACTGATATTTCATGAGAGAGTCCAACTTCTCCTAATATTCACACATGTCAGATTAACAACTCAGTTCCCATATATGTTCTGATGCGTCGGACGGTTTTCCTTAAGTCGTACTTGAATCATCTTCAAAAAGTTGATAAAAAAGCTGGATCTTCATCTTTTGATCGCAAGTATTTCGACCCATGAAAATCACGATTATCTTCCCGACATAACGAGGATGTACTTCATCTTTTGTGTTCAACGTCATTAATCTTCCCCAATATATGTGGACATACGAAATTACTTACAATGTTCCTATCAAGTACAATTACAACACAATAAGGACTTCCAAAGTGCTTCCAATGCTGAAGATGACATTTTTGTACTCTGGTCAAGATACTATTACTCTAGGCTTGGATCTTTCCTTGCCTTTACTTGTTCCTGGAACATTGTGTCTACATGACTGGATAACTTCCCAAATTCATGCAACATCACTTTGAAAAGCTTTCTTCATAGACTCCTTTTTGACAAAGTTTCTGAATCAGCTTCCCCCTAAGCCAAGATACCTATCTTGAGCAGAATCTCAAACTTTGATGTAGCTAGAAAAAACTTCTATTTGACATTAACATGCACAGTAGAATTTTGTAGTAGTAGAAAACCACATCAAATACTACTGCTACTTGTCATTAGGTCTTGGTAAATATTAGTTCAGGGGTACATGCAAGGAATCAACAACAATTCTTCTCACGTATGCAGAATACTTCACAAACCATACTAAGTAAAGTAGTATACACAACTTCCCTCTGGAAGTTGACATGGTAACATCAAAGTCAACTCAGTCCCGGATGTACACATTTTCCCCCATGATGGTTACGACCTCTCGGAAGCATCATTGTCATGTACGTCTATATACTCGAGAAGTTCTTGTCTTAAGCAAACATCTTGAAAAGTTATGAATGATATTGAAGAACTTTGAAAGATTTTAACTTAGACCTAAGTACCATTGACATTCTGTAGCACAATATCCGATGAGAGTTGCTGATGACATCTCAACCTTTAAACTCTCTGGCTAACTTACCAACCTCGTATTCTGTAGGCTATTGTTGTGATCACTTGGTGAAGTAAACCCGATATACCAAACTTGAAAATGAAGTAGAATCCCTCAAATTTGTTACTTAATCTTGCATTGTTGTTGATTGAAGAACGATGCAAGATTAAATCTATAAGTATTCTATACTCAACCAGAAAAGTATAAGAAGTACATCACCTCTTGAAATTATCCACATCGAATTCTATGTGTGAAACTGAGTATTACAACGTAACTCCTTTAAGTGATAGTTATCCAGGTCTTCAACTAACCACCCCGACTGCTGGAAACTAGATAATCCAAGTCTTAATCATATTCTTTTTGTGCTCAAGAAAGTCATCAATAGATAGATTGGGTTTAAAGAAAAGGGGTAGAAAACAGAAGGAAGTCTCGATGATGAAATAAGTAGACGCCTTAGTGAAACCTAACTTCAATTACAAATAAGGGATACCAAACCAACTCCGTGATTACTTGACATCGTAATCCGAATCTTTAGCCGTTTGTCGTTTTAGTGAATCTTATTCGGATATATTTTAGTGTGATGTATCGTGTTTGTTGTGTTGTTTTTGGGCTTTGAATGATTAACGGTTGTTAATTATGAATGTGGGTACTAACGATACAATAGCGGTTCACATTGGAGGGCTAACGGCTGAATTATAAATTGTAAGGACTAACGGTGTAATTGATATTCAACTTTGAGGGTTAATAATTCACCAAGGACGAATGGTAAATTGGTTTTAAAGTCCAGGGACTGCATGTGACAATTTCCGATTCTAGTGTATTAATGAAACACAATTCCCTCCAAAAAAACCTTTCTTCCTCGTTTTTAAATTTATTAAAAATGTCACGAAAGCAAATTTGAGCTCACAGGATGGTACGGTTATCGTCGGTGAAAAATGAATATACCACGATGATCGAAACGAGTTCACGATCATAATGGTATAGATTATAAGTCTCGTAGTAAGCCGACACTCGAAACCGAGAAACCCGAAAATGACTAAAAACGTGAGATTTTGTTTCCGTGAACTTGCTAAATCGGTTCCTAATGCTTTGATAGTTCGGTACAATTAGTTCGGTTCATTTGAAAACAAGTAGTTCGGTTGATATTAAAAAGAAGTTGTTCGGTTGATATTGAACACAAGTTGTTCGGTTGATATTGAAAACAAGTTGTTCGGTTGATATTGAAAACAAGTTGTTCGGTTCTCACATGTAAACTGGTAGTTCGGTTGACATTGAAAAACAAGTTGTTCGGTTGATATTGAAAACAATTGATCAGTTCCAACTATGCTTGTACAATCGTGCGTGTCTTCCTTTCACCAGATAGCAACAAAACCGTCCTTGTCTTTCTTGAGAAACCATAAAAGCTAATGTAGAACGAAGCTAAAAACGTGTATCTATGTCTTGCCTTGTTTTCTTTTGTTCAAACCGTGTAAACAAAAAAATAGGCCACCACAAAGTAAGCTATTGTTAAACCCTTTAATAAGCCATAAAAAATAAGCACTCTTGAAAACGTGTGAAAATAAGCTCAAAATTTTGCACACCAAGACGCACCCTTACTGTTAATAAGCCCACATGCCACGTTTTAAAAAAAAGAACAAATGAGCCCAACATGATTTGAATTTTGAGCAGCCCAAAATCAAAAGTTATAAGGAAACAAAGATTTTGAAAATGAAAGACATATGACGAATGTAAATGAGCTACGGGAAGAAGAAAGAAAAAAATAAGCCGAGAATAAGCTCAAACAAGCCGAAACAACAAAACCACAAATACAACACGCACGAATACAATACACCCCCGGTTAGATCTGATACTAATTGTTATCCCAAAAACTTAACCCATATCACACCAATAAGCCATACCAATAAGCAATAAGCTAGAAAAGACATAAAGGAAAAATAGAAAAATAGAGAGAGAAAGTAGAGAGAGAAACAAGAGAGAAAGATTAGATTATAGAGAAGATTAGTGAGTTACAAATGAAAGCAAATGCAACCAATACCCTTTCTATGTGTGAAGAGGGTCCTATTTATAGTCTCATACCCACATGATGTGTGTTGGGAATTATATTTGAGTTGATAAGACAAAACACGAATGAAACAAGATGGAAACAAAAGGACCAAAGTCGTCATTGTAGGATTATACAAGATGTAGAAGAAAATAAAGATTTGGTCAAAAAGAGATAAAGATGAAGAGATAAAGATGAATATTTAATTGATTTACTCATTAATATCTTTTAATAGTTTCCATGTAAAGCCTTGACTCCTTATGCTATAAAAGGAGGTCCAGGCATATTGTTTTATTCATTCAGAAAAGTGTGTGTTCATCATATGAGAGTCGACTAGATACAAAAGTGTGTGTGTACACGTTTGTATAATTAGTGTAGACGTCTAGAGTTTAGCCTCAAGGATCTTTGATCCCTGTTACTACTTAGAGTAACTGATCTATTCTGATCAAATAGTATTTGGGGCTGTGTTGATTAATAAAGAAAAACCTTGAAGTAACTTTGATTCTATGTTATTATTCCCCTGTGCAATTTATATCATTGTTACTATATTATCCTAAATGAGGTCTAAACAACCTCGAGCTTAAACGATCAAAGAACCTATCACGTGTTGTAAGTTTATTTGATGATTTGCAACTTGTAGATCCTTGGTAGCTTAAAGGGAAGTTTTCATTCGTATATTAACTTCAGGGGAAGTTCGTGCTTATTTGGTTTTGTCATTATCAACTAGGGGAAGATTGTTGGGAATTATATTGAGTGATAAGCAAAACACGAATGAAACAAGATTGGAAACAAAAGGAACAAAGTCGTCATTGTGGGATTATACAAGATGTAGAAGAAAATAAAGATTTGGTCAAAAATAGAAAAAGAACGAAGAAGATAAAGATGAATATTTAATTGATTTACTCATTAATATCTTTTAATATTTTCCATGTAAAGCCTTGACTCTTTATGCTATAAAAGGAGGTATAGGCATATTGTTTTATTCATTCAGAAAAGTGTGTGTTCATCATATGAGAGTCGACTAGATACAAAAGTGTATGTGTACATGTTTGTATAATTAGTGTAGATGTCTAGAGTTTAGCCTTAAGGAGAGCGCAGATCCCTATTACTACATAGAGATAACCGATCAAATTCTGATCAAATAGTATATTGGGGCCTGTTGATTAAATAAAGAAAAACCTTGAAGTAACTTTGATTTGTGTTTATTATTTCCGCTATGCAATTTATATCATGTTTACTCTAGAGACCCTAGATGAGGTCTAAACAACCTCGAGCTTAAACGATCAAAGAATCTATCACTGTTTGAGGTTTGCCACAATTCAGTATTCATAGCCTTGTGGATCTTGATCGAGGTATTACAAGGTTTTTACAATCGAATTTATGAAAAGAAAAGTGTATGGAGTTTCTGGTGATTTTCAGTGAATAGAAAACCCTAATTCGGTAACATATAGAATTCGGTAAAATTAGGGTTTGCTCATTATTCATGATTTTTAATATTTGCCTACATCGTGAATGTTTCTCCTATCTTTGATGATCACATACTGTCCAGGAAGGGTCATTGATTTTTCAATCACTGATTGTTTCTCGTTAACTATTTTTGAGGGTAGCGGTTCAAATAGGGTTAGGGTTTCGTTCATTGTGTTGGTATCGTTTGTTTAGTTGCTTAACTGAATCTGTGAATTAATTCTCACATCATTAATGGCTTTAAATAGGATAACGTGATGATGATCGTTGTATTTAAACCCTAACTCATTAAGGATTTCTTCTTTACTGGTTCATGTTTTGATATTGTGTTTGCTGATTGTTTCTTTTATGGTTTTCTGATGGATCGATCTGCTACTGTCGTTGGTTTGCTTCTTGGTGGGGTTTTGTTGGTTTGAATATGAGTAAGGATTCTAGTGACAAGAAGATGGGCAGTATACGTCTCCTAAACATGCATTCGAGGGAGAAGGATGTAGCTTTGAATCCTGGTGGGACGAGCACAATAGTCCTACTAATACTTTTTCACTAAGGCTACTAGTCCGTTCTCTTTTGATGTCTCTAATATGAATGCTTGGCTGTAGAGAAATCAATGAAGAAACCCTAATAATGATGCGGATCACTCACATTATGATGAAGCAGCAGGTACAACTTTAATTGATGTGACTTAATGTAAAATAAGGTTTTATCAAACCCTAATTCGATGAAGAAACAAAGAGTAACCAAGTTGTTCAATCAGTTAGCCTATCAACGACAACAGCAGGATAAATACTTTAAAGTATAGAGTTAAAATATTGAGTTAGTGCTGCTCATATTTAATTACAACTGCTAGTGTTTACTTAATGCTGCTTGTTGATTGGTTAATGCTGCTTCGTATAGTTTATGCTGCCAGTTTACTCATTAGTGGTGCTAAGCAACTTAGTGTTGCTCGTCATGTTTGTTTACACTATTAAAGATTTTATTAAGGTACTATTGCTTGGCTAAAAAGGTTAGTGATGTGTTCATTATGGATAAAGCTGCCTGTCATTTGGAATTCGAGTATATTACTATTGCTTCAATTATTAGAACTGTTAAGGAAGTAAAACAGTTTTAAGTTAGTGCTGCTTGAATATATTACAACTGTCAGCTTTGATAGATATCAGAAAGTACGTGGTTTAGTGATATTGGACTACACACATAGGTAAATTTTGGTTTAAATGTTCTTAAAGGATTAAAAGGCTCGTATTTTTGGATCTAAAAAGATGTGGTTACGAAGATGATTGTTTATCACTTATTTGACGATGAAGTGGAATTATTTGGGTTTGTGTTTTATCATACCTTTTAGCAGGAGGTAACTTGTTTGTGTTTTCAATGTTGTGACGAAGACTTGACAAATCTAGCAAAGGTGTGTGATTTTTCTATGGTGTTCAATGCTCACATTTGCTATCACTTTGGTTATGTGTCTCATAGAAGATGAGGATAATTGTCAAGAGATTGCGGTCTCCTTATACATTGGTTTTGGGTATACGTTCGAAGTCACATGGATAGTACAAGATATAAGACACAAGTTTGAGTTATTCTACTTCTACATCAAGTTCGTTATACTTAGTTTTCTTCATCAATAATCATTACATAGAGCCTACAGAATTTGAAGATTCAAGAAATGGTTAACATATGGGTTTTAAGGGAAGCTTAATGTTAAAATGTTTAACCATTTATATGCTACATCAAGGTGAAGGTTTTTACTACTACTAGCCTTTGTTACTACTGCTAGTTTAAGTTTCTACTGCTCAAGTTCATTTATCTTAAAGGCGCATCATGGAGGGTAATTTGAGTTGTTGGAAGGCTGGATTAGAAGTGTGATAATGGTTTGTGGTTGTGAAGATCAAAGTTGCATACTTTATACTCCTATTTGATGATTGACAAAAAGGGAAAAGATTTGATGATTTGCAACTTGTGATCCTAGGTGGCTTTAAGGGGAAGTTTTCTTAGTATCAATTAACTTCAAGGGAAGTTCGTGCATTATTTGGTTTTGTCATTATCAACTAAGGGGACGATTGTAGGGAATTATATTTGAAGTTGATAGACAAAACACAAAGAAACAAGATGGAAACAAAAGGACCAAGTCGTCATTGTTGGATTATACTAGAAGTAAGAAGAAATAAAGATTTTGGTCGAAAAGAGATAAGATTTAATATTTACTTGATTTTACCTCATAATAACTTTTAATAGTTTTCCAAAGTAAAGCCTTCTCACAGACTCCTTCTGCTATAAAAGGAGGTCCAGTCATATTGTTTTTATTCATTCAGAAAAGTTGTTTCATCATATGAAAGTTGACTAATTACAAAAAGTGTGTGTTACACGTTTGGTATAATTAGTGAAGACGTCTAAGTTACCCTCAAGGATCTTTGATCCCTGTTACACTTAAAGTAACCCCGATTTTTCTAAAAAAAAAAAAATTTTCTGATCAAATAGTATTAGGGGCTGTGTTGATTATAAAGAAAAACCTTGAAGTAACTTTGCTGATTTTGGTTTATTATTTCCACTGTGCAAATTTTTTTTTATATCATTGTTCTATATTATCCTAGAATGAGAGTCCTAAACAACCTCGAGCTTAAACGATCAAAGAACCTATCACGTGTTGTAGGTTTCCACAATGTGTATGGACTTACTTCTTGGGCCGGGCTTGGCTTATCTTGGGCTTTGAGCCCGAAACATGGACATTATTAGATTACAATCCAAGCCCGTTGAACCCGACTAGCCTATTACTTAACAAGACTAATTACGACTAATAAGACCGATAACATTCTTGTTTGACTTATATAAAATTAAGGCTAACAACCACTTTATACAATACTCTACATCGTTGATTTTTAAGACATATCAACGAATAATCGATCCTTCATATAATTTCTTCGGTCTAAGCTCTTGTGAGTATTTCCAAACTTTCCTTCCATTTTTTTGTTGTGATTTTTGTAATTTTTTTCAATTTGCTAACACTATACTACGAAACTCGGTGTAATTTCACCATCTTCACGATCATAATAACTCCGGATAATTTCTTCGGTAATTCTTTCGTTCTTCGGATGTACTAATAATTGCGTTGGTAGTAAAAATACATGAGTTTTGACTACTTTATACATTCCCATTTGTAATGTGCAAATGTTTCTTGATCGTACCAAAGATAGAAAATTGACACAAGACTCGGGAAATACATACTTTACACTTTAAGAAACTAGCAACTCATAAATGGACATAATCTACCAGGGTAGGCTAAGGTGTAAAGGTGTAACGAAACAGATAGTTGGTGTAATTCCTAAAGGATTGGCTCTACGGGTTGTTCTAGGGTTATCTTACTCTTAAGATGAGAGTAAACAAAGGATTTATACGGGGGTTAACTAACCAGTGTAGTTAGTTAATAAAACAACATGTAAAGGCTTTTTGGGTGTAATCCTAAAAATTTACCAATTTAAACAAGTTACTCCATCTCAATCCATAGTACTCATTATTATGGTCTCAAATAGATATACCAAGCCAAGTTCTAAAGTCTACAGCATCACCGGCACACTCATATTTTTGTGGAATTTGGGTAAACATTTGGAAACGGATAAGGTTAAATCCTCACAATATCTAACAAGGGTTATTATGTGCGGGTTATGTATCAAGTAATTTCACAAAAGTATGCTTGATTTTTTTTAATTTGAGCATAATTTAAGCATTTTAGTAAAAAATAGGACAAGTATCATTCTAATTCCCATCCCTTCACTTGAATTATACAACGTCCTCGTTGTATAGATAAAACATTAAATACGGGAATTAAAAAGAATTAGAATGACAAACTCCCCTGATATTTTGCTCGGTAGATTCTCCAAGTTAAGTTTATGAGCAGGAATGTGTGTTGTAAATGCGTCTGGATGCCAGCATGACTACAATCACACATAGGACTCCAGATGATTGATACTTCACCAACTTCGTTGATTTCTTTTCTTGCATCGAGGTCCTGTGAAAAATATAGGAAAAACATGCAAAATTCTATCTCGGGAATCTACGGTTAATTTAAACTAAACTAAATACTAAATACGGGTCAGTCTGTTGAATACGCCGTATCATGTGCATGAATACGCCGTATTAACAGAACTGACAATAATGTTTTTAAAGTGCATAAATATAAAGGACTAATAACGTCCAGACAATCAATACGCCGTATGGTATGGAGCGGATACGCCGTATTGATGTCTAGGAAGACAAACTCGATAAAAATAAATAACAATCCGGGTTGTCTCCCAGGAAGCACTTTTGTTTACAGCGAAGTCTTTAAGTTAGACTTTTCTTCAGCTTCTTATTCCATCTCATGCACGCTAATGTGCCCGCGTGTGAGCCATTCTTCCATCTTCACATCTCGGACATATTCGGGCCCTAAGTTCAAGACTCCTTTGTAGAATCCCTTAAGCTTTTGATATGAGTGCAAGATTCCATTCATCTTATCCTTTTCACTTAGCTTTAGTAATGGTGGGATATTGTTGCATTGTTTATTGTTGTGGTGTTTAAACTTTGGATGTGATCGCACCATTTGGTAAGTAACTTCTTCATTACCATTGTAAATGGTAATCATTCCATCGAACCGTCTTTCATTAATCCTAACTTCTCTCAAAAATGGTTCGCCAAAAATAACATCGCCCATTCCTTAATCACGATAAGCATCCATATCTTTTAAAACTGCGAAATCCGTTAGGATAGAAAATGTTCCAACAAAGAAGGATGTTCATAAGGCTCAACTACATAATCTCCCTTGAATTCCATTTGCCGCTCATTATAGAGTTATGAAACTTTTTGGACATTACATTTACGTACAAGATAGGAAAAAAATTAGCGTGTAAAAATTCAAAACTTATCATGCAATAGAACTTTAATGTTTAGGCACAATCATACAGTGATCTTCTGTCGAGGTCGCAAATCACTAGGATACTAAAAATTTTAGCATCATTCCTAGTTTCTAAATGCCTTACCTACCTCACCATCCTTAATGTAGGCATTGAATCATCAACTATGAACTCTTCTAACCATCTAATGGTACATTAAGACGTTTAGTTCTATGTAATCCCTCATAGAAAGGGTCTAATAGATCTATTTACCACCAAATTTTCCTCCTATTAGCCAAGCTTCTAAATCAAGTTCCTTCTTTCTCTAAGCTTAGCATTAGACCCTCTTAAACTTAAACTACTGCGCAGGTTTAACACTATTTGAAAATTATTTTCTCTTCCTAACTTTTAAAGTAATCTTTCTTTTGAAAAACAATCAGTCATAATCACAGGGGTAGACAAAAATGGTCTTCCGAGGATCAAGGGAACTTTGATATCCTCGGGCATATCAAGAATTATAAAGTCTGCGGGGAAAACAAATCAATACCTACTAGCACGTTTTCAGCAATTCCTTTTGGATATTTCACAATCCTATCTGCTAGTTCAACTGTCAATTTAGTGTGAGCTAATTCACCTAATCCTAAGTTAAGGTAGGTCGAGAGAGGCATAACACTTACGTTAGCTCCTAAGTCAGCAAGGGAATTATCAAAGCAAACATTATTAATAAAGCAAGGTAAAGTGAAACTCCCCAGGTCTTTCCTTTTTGGGTATGGAATTATTGATATGTGAAGCTTCAAAATAAGCTTTCGAGAATTGTGGTCCATATGATCCCTTCTTTTCTTCACAATAGTAACCATTTAAACAACTTGGAAATGGAATTGTCATTTGTTTTGTCTCGTACATTAGTGTACGGTTCTGTCCAGTGGATACGGCATATTGCGAGGGTCCCATACAGCGTATCGAGTATGAATCAGCTTCAACTACAGTTGAGATCGACTTGACATGGTCTCTCGGGTTAGTTTCAGTAGAGCTCGATAAACTTCCAAATCCTCTTTCTTGTAGGACCTTGCTTATTTGCCCGCTTTCCAGATAGCATGTTTAACTATATAAATCAGTTTTGTCGAACAATCGTTTGTAGTAAATTCGATATGAAGATATCATAATTAGATAGGTTTTGTGTTTTCACTTTAAGTTTCTCAAATAATGGATCTTGTTCTTCAAAAGCATTTTGAACGACTCTCTTCACTAAGCGCTAATGTTTCATCAGATCAGAACCACATAGTTCATTTTTAGAATGGTATTCCCGTCATACAGCTTGGCTTTTACGTCCTCCAGCAATACTTCAGACAAAAATGTTTTTCAAAACCGATAGCTAGTTCGAGGAAGATCATTGTAACAAATTTTGGATTTAGTATCATATGAACAGTTGCGCAGATTGAACCTCTTTAAAAATGATGTTTCAATTTGCTTTAATTTCTTTCTAAGCAATTTCTCTATCAATATTTCTGTTTTCTTCTATTTCAAATCAATTTTTTAGTTAGAAAACTGTTTTCATTAAAACAATCCTTTCTTGCACTTGTTCGAAAAGATTTTGCTTAAGACGTACAATCTCGGCCAAGCGTTTCATTTTATCACTAAAAACTGTTCAACGATTTTGCTTTTTCTTTCAAATCTTTACCTCTTTACTATTTGTCAAGCTCGGTATTCAAAGCTTTTAACAGTGGTGCAATGGGTCACCTTGCGTACTCCAATTGTCAAACATAGACATATCAGAACATCTTGTAAGTAGCAGAAGAAGTTAGAATTCTGAACAGTTTTCCTGTTGTGGGCTTCACTCAGATACTGAGAAAAAGTAAATGATATTGCATCACTGGTTATATCAGTTTTTTGTCTGACTCACATCATTGGACTGTAATGAAGACGTCATTAAATCTCTCACTTTGATTGAATAAGTCATAGTTCAGATTATCTGTGATTGTGTACCTCAGTGATATGGCAACTAAGCCATTCTTGAATAATTGGCTGATAGCAATCTTGTCTGAGTTGAGTTCATCACAATCAGGAGTCATAGGGCATCCAAAACAACGGCTTGATAAGCACATTGTGGGTGATGACTTCTGGAGTGTTTGAAATATCAGGAAGTCTGGATCTGCCAAAAATTCTATTTTTTTCTCTGTTAAAGCTTTACCACCGCTTGAGCTTGAACCAACAACACTATAATCGATGAACCATGGTTCATCCCTTTTTTCCTCTTGGGCTTAGTGCATTAGCTTGGCAACATGACCCTCCCTTTGCAATTGTAACAAATAACAGTCTTTTGTTTCCGCCGTGATTGCTACCACTTTCACCAGAGTGTATTTTCTTGTTGTTCAGTAGCATAAGATAGTTTGTCTCCCCTGAACTGGTTGCACAGTCACTTTTCCATCATAGATGGTGGCTTGTTGACGAGGGTTTGACGAAGTCCTTAGCTGATTGTTCGTAGTAGGATACCGGGATGTGACAACAGCAGTCAAGAATGACATCATGTGATTAATTGCGTCAATTGGATCATCCCCCTTCTGGAACACTGGAACAACTAGACTGGAGTCTGGTTGGGAAAATTCAGGTTGTTGCTGCTGATAGGTTGTGGGAGCATATTCCAATTGTGGGATTGATGGTTGTTGAGAATAAACGTTGTGGTGAATGGTGGATTGATACTCATTTGTTGGATAAGTAATTGAAAGAGGTGTTGATTGATTGGTTGAGACTTGTTGATGTTGATAAGGTGTAACAAACTGTGAATGCTGATATGGTGAAACGTGATGTTGAGATAGAGACTGTTGGTGATTGTGTAGATGAGATTGATAAGCTGGCTGAGTTAATTGGTGAGATGCAACTAAAGCAAGAGGATCAGGATTGCGTTCATGCATCAGACGAACTTCAATTGCATGTCGTTCATGTTGTTGCAGGTGAGCATGAAGTTGATCAACGTTGGTAGTGTGCAAATCTTTAACCAGTTTAACATCAGTGACAAATTTGCTCCATTCGTCAGGAAGAGTGTTTAAGAACTTGGTGTTCACTTGAAACTGCTCCAAAGGCATCTTGTAAATGTTCATATCATTGAGTAACAAAGTGAACCTCAAGTAGTACTCATGCAACGTCTCTCCTTTCTTGTAAGTGAACTTATCAAATTCATCATACAGCTTGCACTCACGTTCTTGTTTGGTTAATGATGTTCCTTGCATCAACAGTTTAATCTTCTCCCAAAGATCCTTTGCTACACGATGTTGACTCACTAAAGCATAGATTTCAGTTGGTAGGCCTTGGAGAATGATGTTAATTGCTTTGATGTCGCAATCTGCTTGAATGGCTTCAGCTGGAGTTAGCTCAACATATTCCTTTAGCCTTGTTACTCCGTCCTCAGTGATTGAAGGCCAAACAAGTGGTCCTTTTTCAACAGATGCTAGTATCATTCTTCCGTGTGGTCTATTCATCATATAAAGTTCCATTCTGCTTTTCCATGAATCATACAAGTGTTTTTCCAGCATCGGTGGTTTGTTGTCTCCTCCAGAGAGAAGTGATTTATCAGCAAGAGACGTCATTGTGATATCAAAAGATTACAATTTGATCGATCGGTGGTAGAAAGAAATTGTGTTTGATTACGTGATTGTTGAGACTTGAAATAAAACTACACGGGATTTTACAATTCTCGACAAAACCGGGAAAACAAGTGTTTGTTACACGGGATTTTACAATTCTCGACAAAACCGGGAAAACAAGTGTTTGTTTCACGGGATTTTACAAGTCAAAGAAATAACCGTATAATTTAAAAATGAGTTGTTAAGTTTAAACTTAAGTTGGTTTCACTAGTTCGGTTGACAAATTTTAACTAGTTCGGTCCTACTCGTTCGGTCCTGCTTGTTCGGTTGTCACTAGTTCGATTGACAAAGTTTAACTAGTTCGGTCCTGCTTGTTCGGTTGTCACTAGTTCGATTCCTCTTGTTCGGTTCAAAGTAAAGGACTCGTTCGGTTCCAACTTGAGTAAAGCTCGTTCGGTTCAAACTAGAATATTCTAGTTCGGTGATCTCGATCGGTTATCTAGTTCGGTTGACTTGTTCGGCTTACTCGTTCGGTTACCTTGTTCGGTCCTACTCGTTCGGTCCCAACTACTACGAAACTCAAATTTTCAAAACTCAAAAAGACACATTTTTAATGGTTTTTAGCAAGAAATTCTTGTACAACTAGTGTTACTAACCCTATAGGAACAATAAAAATGAAAACTTTAAGGTTTTTAAGCCTAAAAATTTCTATTAACTTAAGAATAAACCAAGAACAATAAGTGAGATGTGGGTGGATTTGTTAGAGAAACTTGGATGGATAGGATGATGTAATTAATGAAGTTTGTGAAAACAATGGAACAACCAACCCTCCTCCAAGGCTAGGAAGTGTGTATATATACACATTGGCCGGCCCATAGGCAGGAGTTGGAGCCACCATGGCCCTGGGGCGCCCGGACTAGATTACTAATCTAATCCTTATACTAACTACGAGCTAAGACTTGTTACAACTTTGGAAGTGACCGACACTTTTCGTATTTCCAACAATTTATAAATTATAATACTAGCTATTTGATGATATAGTACAACTTAGTGCATGACTAAAAGTACATATGTAGCTTAAAAATGAGAGAAGCAACATCGTAAAAAAGGAAAACGCACTACTATGTTATACGAGTCTTTTAATTTTCTAGATCGTCGACAAACTTTACAATTTTTAGATGTTGTTGATTTTTTTAATAGAGTTGGCTAGTTTCGTTGTTATGTTTTATTTACCGACCCTAGAATGAATACACGTCTTTAAAAGCGCACTTATATATCACATATCACATGAAGTGATTTTTTACTATATACCAATAAAGAGAGATTTGTTTGCTTGTATTCAATCTTGAAAGATTCACATGCTTATTCTTTCACATTAATAAACTTGTTTTTTTTACACGAACCGACCCATTATAAGACTCTTTACGCCGCTCCAATGCAAAAGTTGATTTTGCGATGTGGCAAAACGAAAAAAATCCGGCCCCCTTAACTTGAATTCCTGGCTCCGCCCCTGTCTTCAAGATCCAACCATTCAGAGTGTGGGTTTAAAGTGTTCAAGGTTTGCAAGATTTTAAGATTGGGGTTTTGGTTATTTACTTGGGTTTTTCAAGATTCGCCTCTTTCTTTTTCAAGTTCTTGTTTCATAAGCTTGTGCATCAACCTTGAAAGGTTATCTTGAATCTCTTACTTTCTTTTTTATATTCTTATGATTCTTGATCAAGTTATATATATATATATATATATATATATATATATATATATATATATATAGATACTATATTATATATATATAATATATATATATAAATATACCTATAGTGTTTGTGTTAATTTCAAAGAAACAATACGGGTTAAGAAACTAATGACGTATTATTGGTTACTGATGATATTAATATTTTAATTAAGGAAAGGATGAGTGAATTTATGTGTTGATATGATGATGAGGATGAGATTAGGTTACACATAAGTATAGTTTCGTTGTTGGATTAGTAGTGAACGACGATTAGGTTAGATTAGGCACTATTGTGAAGTTGTGGTAGATTTTGATGCATATTTCGACTAGAACCATTGTTGTTGTCCATAAAAAAAAAAAAACAAAAAAGATTTTGTTTTTGGGTTTTAGGCGACTTTAAAATGTTTTCATTAGCCAAGAAGATAGATTTCGGATAGCACGTTTCGTATCGATAATTTTTCATATATCGAACACTAAAATCAGACTTAAAACGACCAAGATATGATCAAATGAAACTTGAAACATTTTTTGGCAAAACCATTTTCGACACGATCAGATCAGCAGTTAAAACGGACGATACGGACCCCTTCGAGTCCCAATCGGCCAAAGTATAAAACACGAAAATTATCCAGAATGATGTTTTACTTCCGGATTTTTTGAGATTTAGGCTAAAAAGGGCTAGACGAGGGACTTATCTATCATGAACATGGAATTACTTATGAGATATCTAAAAACATAAAGTAAGTCGATTTCATTTATAAATGGGTTCGTTGAGTTTCGAAAACATTAGAAAATAAAAACATAACATTAGATAATATTAGGAAGGGTTAGGAGCTTTCTAGTAACGGTAATTCGAAATCGCCGAACGTTACTAAAATTAGTAAGTTAGTATATATTAGCGAGATGGACGTAAAAGGTAGACGTTTAGGTTTCACTAGCGCGTTTATGGAAATATGGACTTAACAAATATAGGGATGGTATTAACGTAACAAAACTTAGAATGTCACACCCCAAACGGGGCCTGGACGGAAACACGTTTCCGGGGGCGTGATCTCATACATATCTAAAGAACAAAGCATTAAAAACGACCTCTAAAGGTAGCGCCAGAGGTTTATAAATTTCATTGCCTTTGTGCGCGACGCGTAGTAGAACGAGCATAATAAAGTTATTAGCGCGCGCTCCGCGCATTTCAATGTTAATAACATATCGGAAGCATTAATTAAAGATAGCGGAAGCAGTATTTAAGTTTTGAATAAAAGACAACGAGCAATAATATAATAGTCTTGAAATTTGGTTGATGTCACTTAGCACAACGACTTTAAGAGATACGTCATGACAAATCCATCTAAGCACCTGAGAAAAACATGCTTAAAACATCAACAAAATTGTTGAGTGAATTCATAGGTTTAAATTTAAGTGAAAGTATAGTGGACCACAAGATTGAAATGCATGCGACAGTTATAACAGATACAACTTCACATAGAAAGGTATTTACGTTGCGCTAAGCTCATGACCCCGGAAGCAGCCTGGTGAAGGAAAAAAAAAAAGCCCAAAATTTGTGTATTGCCCTATAAGATTGCCCTGGTAGGTGACTGACCAAGACTACCCAAAACTAGTTTGACATGAAATACATCTGTTGGCCTGTACATCAAACGTACCCGACCAGTAAGAATTACCAAACCCGGATGAGGATTATTAGTCCCAATAGATCTATTTACTCACTCGCGCTTACTTAGCCAGCAGTCGGTTAAAGGTAATTAACGGTTCATGATAGTACGGGCGAATAGTGGTCTAAGCTACTTAGGCAACACGTAAACAAGGGAAAGTATCATGTAAAGTACTTGTGTCCGGTTTTTAAAACAAGCAATGTTTCTCACCCCATGTTGTAAAACATTTATCCAAAACGAGTAAAAGTGGGGGCTATGAACTCACCTTGAGTTAGTGTAGTGAAGTAGTGAGAAACTAGAAGAAAATCACACGGTAACGAACGACGGTACACGAACACGACTTAAGTATTATAGGTTTCGGTTTAGAATCGGAATGATAGAAAAATACAAATAATGCATAAGTGTTTACTAAAATGCTTTCGTTTAAATGTCTTGTTAATTAAAACGTTTGTGATCGTATCGTGGTTGTAACGTTTGACTAATAAAGTATATGGTAATATTTAGTATATAATACTATATATAAATATTCGAGTAAAGTATATACATATTGTTCAGCTTTCTACCCATTCCCGTATAACGAGTTTAAATACTTTATCATAAACATTTTTTAAATATTTTCTAAGTATAAAGAATTTATAGTAATTTTGGCATGACCCGTTCGTGTTTACACGTTTTTCCAAAGTCGTAGACTTTATTAAATACCACTTTCAAACCACTTTCAATTTACCTTTCGAAATTTACAAACTCTATACTATTAAATCCTATTATTAACTAATCTGAAAAGTCCTTGAAATTCTTATTGGGCTTTTAGGCCCAATAAGCCTAAACGTATAATCCGAGATGCAATAAGTTCCAAATACGTTCACGACTAAACCGTTAAGCATGTAGCTTATCAAATTAGTTATGGATAAGCTTATTTAATAAGCTCCACCGTGGGATTTAAGCCACGATGCTGGTCTTATCATTGAGCCGTGGCCCTATATGTTAACCAAGATGGTTTAAACTTATCCATTTAGTCCGATAAGCAAACCGATACATAAATAAGCACTCGACGTATCAACAAGCTATTAATAAGCTTCTAATAAGCCAAGACAAAACCCAATAAGCCATCCATGGGCCTTATAGCCATGGTTTGGGCTTCTTGTTGGGCCGAAGCCTTATTTAATCATCTTGGGACCATTAGTTAAGCCCGATAAGCTAAATAAGCATCGAATAAGCTCTTGGTTCATCAATAAGCTATCATAAGCCCTCAATAAGCCAAGACAAATAAGTCAAACCACTTAGGCTTGTGGTGTTGGGCTTTGGTTGTGAGACGTGGCCCTTAAGCCCGTTAAGCATTATTTGAGCTTATTTGTTAAGATAAATAAGCTTAACACTTCGTCCTTTCAAAATAAGCTAGAATAAGCCTAAACAATATAAGCGAAACACAGTAAGCTAAAACAGCTTGTTTCTTTCCTTTCCTTTTTGGGCCGAATGGTAGTATAAGCCCAATAAGCCCTAATAAGCCATTTGGGGGCATATTTATAAGCAGAACCATCAAATAAGATATAAGTATATATTTTTATTACATAAAATAACCACGATCACAAAACTATGATTTCCTTGTCCTCCTTTTATTATTTTCGAGCCATACATAAACCATTTTAAGGTTTTATTTTAGTTTTTAAAACCTTGGTTTTTATAAAACAAGTTATACATCTAATGTTTATGCATTATGGAGAACAAAATAGTACAAGCTTTAAAGAAAGATGATGACTTACAAAGAATGAAGGATTAGAAGGATGATTAGTGACTAAACAACCCAAATGTTGTATTAAGACTACCCGAATATCAACACGAATTAAACTCGAATACAATAACTTGATCAAAAGTTGAAAATTATAAAAGTGTGTGTGTGGCGTTTCGTCCGAGCAAGAGAAGAGAGAAAGAGAGATGAGTGTGTGTTTTTGGTGTGTAGGAAATGAGATGAATTCAAATAATACACACACACTAGCTTAACTTGTAAGCTTAGAACATTTAGAAGGTTGTGGTGTGTGGTTGGCATTTTGGACGCATGCAAGGAGGGAGGAGGGGACCAATTTGGTCTTGACTTATTATCCCATGCAAGGTGACAAGATTTCTAAATATCTAGATATTTCTCCAAGCACCTTTGAACTAGTTATAATTCACGGATCACATAATTACTAAAAACGCGTAAAAACTTTACCGAAAATTCTAAAACTTTAAATATCATCATAAAACATAAAAACGCGACTAATACCGAAAGACTACGATAAATTGCAACCCGAAATGCTTCCGGTATGAATTCTTAGAAAAACGCTGGATAACTTCTCGGTTAAACGTAAAATTTACGCGGAACTTATAAAATTCAAAATATTGAATGGAAACGTCTAAAATATCGGCCTAAAATTTACGGGGTCACATCCTTTCCCCGTTAAGAGAGCTTTGTCCGCAAAGCTTAGGACGTAACCTCTGCCACGGGTGCAGAGTTAGCGAAAAGATGAGGGTACTTCCTCTGCATTTGATCTTCTCATTCCCACGTGAACTCAGGACCTCTCCTCGAGTTCCAACGAACTTTAACAATTGGGATACGGCTTTGCTTCAGACGTTTGACCTCACGGTCCATGATTTTGACAGGTTCTTCAATGAAGTACAGCTTGTCATCGACTTGGATTTCATCTAACGGTATGGCAAGAGTTTCGTCGGATATGCATTTCTTCAGGTTCGAGACGTGAAACGTACTATGAACTCTGCTCAGATGCTCTGGGACTTCAAGTCGATAGGCAACGGTTCCGACCTTGGAAAGAATCTTGAAAGGTCTAATATAACGAGTGTTCAGCTTTCCTCGTTTGCCCAAACGTATCACTCCTTTCCATGGTGACACTTTCAGCATGACCTTATCTCCCACTTGAAACTCAAGGGGTTTTCGTCTTACATCTACGTAGCTCTTTTGATGATCACAGGCGGCTTGAATACGACTCTTGATCTGAATGATCTTCTCGGTTATCTCGTGAATGATCTCTGGGCTAGTGAGCTGACTATCCTCAACCTCAGCCCAGCAGATGGGTGATCGACACTTACGCCCATACAATGCCTCAAATGGTGCAGCCTTAATGCTCGTATGGTAGCTGTTGTTATATGAAAATTCTACCAACGGCAAGTGCTTATCCCAGCCTTTTCCGAAATCAAGCACACATGCTCGCAACATGTCCTCCAACGTCTAAATGGTCCTCTCACTTTGACCATCGGTCTGTGGGTGATAAGTTGTACTTATATCCAACTGAGTACCTAAAGCTTTCTGAAGCGATTGCCAAAAGTGGGATGTAAACCTTCTATCACGATCGAAGATAATTGAAACTAGCACTCTGTTAGCTTATCAAATCACACAAGAACACACGAATTTGCTTGAGGTTCTAGAGAGAGAGAGAGAGATAAGTTTTAGAGAGAGAAATAACAAAGAAAATAGTTACTTCACATTAAAGAGAAAAATGAGCTACACCCTCTCCACATGAGGAGATGGCTTTATATAGTAATGTACTTGGGCCAGCCTTGGGTTTAAGTGGGCTTCCAAGGCCGGGCTTGATATCTAATGGGCTTAAAGCCCGTAAGTAGGCCCAATTAGTGTATAGAATTCCCGGGAACATTTACTAGACTAATACAAGGTTCAGGAGTCTTAATGACCATAACTTCATATAAAACTAGGTCTAACAATCTCCCTCTAAGGGGTGGTCATTGCGCATAAGGCTTCACTTCTTGTTTTGTTCTTTAGTATTGGAACCTTATTGTCTTGGGAATTCTTTTGAAGTTCCTTTTGCATGCTTGTGATCATGGATCTTGATCTTTAACTTGATATACTTGGACAAAATAATGATATCGTGGTCTTTGGCCTTGATTTGTCTTGACTGCTGAGATCTTAAATCTTTATCCTTGAATCTTTCTGTCGCCTTGCGATCTTGTGTCTCCACCCTCATGCTCAAGGTCTTGAAAGCTTGCTAACAATCTCCCTCTACATTTTCTTTAACATGATTACTTGTACCACATCACGGTAGGAATGGTACTTGATCCGTTTGTGAGATATATCTTTGTTGTTGTTCCGTAATCTTGTCAAAGATGTTCCTTTTAGGAAGTGTTGTACATAAGAGATTGCGGAAGAATTTGACACATGTGCTTAAGCTTTCATCATGTATATATCTTTGTCGATTGCGCATGAGGTCTTGAATCTTGACTCGTCATGGACTAGAAGCTGCTACTGTCGGGAAACCTGCAAGTATAGGTTAGTGATAAACATATATGGACGAGAGTGTCTTTGTCACTTCGTCGAATACGGTTATAATATCCACGGTTCCCCATTAATCAGTATAAATACTGCCTGTGATCAGGTAAAATTCATAAGAATCTCCTTGACAGGGTTTCGCAGCTGTACTAGCCGTTTTTGTTACCAGAGCGTCTCAAAGCAGACAACACGATAAGATGAATTTAACATATTACAATCTTCTCAGATGAGTCTAATTCATAATACTGGACCATTACCGATATCCTGTTACACAAGCTTTGATTCATATAGAATCTCTCAAGCCACCTACCAAGAGCTTTGTTGACAATGTATTTTTGGTATGTTTTTAGTCTTTTAAGCACGTTTTATTAGGTCAAATGTATGTGTAATTAAGCACATACCAATAATTCGTAGGACTCTTTGATACCAAATGGTGTATAATGATGTACGACATTTTGTATATTGGAATTTGTGTCCTAGTGAGATTTTTGATGGATCTCGTTGGCTCTAGACTCTATAAGTGCACATTTGTTATTTGGTAATCAAAGGCTGGAGCGGACTGCCACCTTTTCAATATCATCGATCTCAGAATGAGAAAGCTGATAAAAACGTGTTGATCTCCTTGAGAAATGAAACAAACTTATTTTAAGAGAAGCCTGAGTAGCTGGGATGGGTTTTGCCTTGCATCACTGGGTCCATGATGACTTGTCTTCAATATCAGAATCATCTTTGTGATTACCGATAGATTATGCATTGACCCGGTTTTTGCCTAAGGTTGTATGAAGGGCTTCCTTCTTTTCACCATTTATCCTTACAATTCTTTTTAATTCTTCAACCCCTTCAATGTTAAACCAAAGCGTCCTCATTATCACCTTGTTGGGTTTGTTCCAGTGATAAATCATGCCTTGGATAACATTCTTCCCGATCTTACTTTACTCCTTTTTTCAATCATACCTAGGACTTCTACTCTATCTAATGGAGTGTTCCTGAGTAGATCCCTCTGGTTCTGGCTGGATCATGGAATAAATATTCCTAACCTTAACTGCCTTATGCCTCCTTGAGAGACAACAGTTGGTCGGTCTTAGGGAATTGCCATGAAGATCCATAAAACCATTTGAAAAATCAATCAACGTGTCTGAGAAATCATTTATGACACATTGAGAGTTTTTAGAGTTACCAAAAAGCTCCCCCTACACATATGCACCATATAATGAAAGAGTTTTGTACATGTGAGGTTTGGAAATGCATTTATAGATTGAAGATCATATCCATTATTAACCCATATTGATCACATTTTAATCACTATTCTCCCCCTCAAAAATTGCATATGTGGTGACAATTTTTAACAATTAGTGAATTAAAAAACAAGTTAATGTCCGATAATTCACATGAGTCTAACTAACTCTTGGGAAAACATACGAGCATGCATAATGAATCATATTATTATACTCCCCCTCGATAAAAGATTAGAGTGAAAACTTGGAGTGGGAGTTTGTTGAGCACACAATTTTGAAGGAATTAAAAATTTTCTTTTTGAAAATATCTTGAAAAATTATGCTCCACAAGAAAATGATTTTATATGTATCTTATTAATTATCATTTTCTTGGTGCTTCTCTTGAGCATTCAAAAACTTTGAATGTTTGCATGACATTGCTCAAGACCGAGAAGATGTGAACTTCCCGTTGTTTAGGATAAATATGCATAAATGAACATTTTCCTTTCTTTAGAGACTGAGTCCTAAGCTGACATTTACTTAGAAGTCGTAGAGAAAAATTTGAAAGGGCATGTTTTGAAAGCATTTGAAACTCTCGCTCGAACTTCATTTATATACACGTGTCAATATTAATCAACATTTCTAGGTACATAAATGTTATCTATTTTCGAGAAACATGTGGGAGAAGATTATTTTTGGTATTTTTGAAAATTTTAATTTTTAATTTTGCTTTTATAGGTTTTATATTCTTATATTTAGTTTTTCTAATAAAATATATACAAAGAGTTACCGAGCTTTTGCAAGACGTTCAAGTTCCATTGGAGACAAGCTGCACATACCAAGGTGACAAACCAAATAGTTGAATCGATCCACTGGAAGAGCTTTGGTGAAGAGGTCGACCAATTGGTAATCCATCTTGACAAAATATAGTTCAATCGTACCCTTTTCCACGTGTTCCTTTATGAAATGGTAGCGGACAACGATGTGTTTTGTTCTCGAGTGTTAGACCAGGTTGCAGGATATGGCTATGGCTGATTTTGAATCACAATAGATTGGAATCTTGTTGAAGTGATAGCCATAATCCGTTAACTATGTCCGCATCCAAATGACTTGGGCACAACAAGCGGATAGAGACACATATTATGCTTTCGCGGTTGACAGCGTCGTATAGTCTTGTTTCTTTGAGGACTAGCTAACCAGCTTTTCACCTAAGAATTAAGCTCCACCGGAAGTACTCTTGAAGGTGTCTTTAGATCCCGCATAATCAGCATCTGAAAAATCCGGTTAGTTCAAAACCAGAATCCTTCGTATACCAGAGACCCATATTGATGGTTCCCCGGAGATAACAAAAGATCCTTTTAACCTCTTTGAGGTGTTTCTCGGTTGGCTTAGCCTGGTACCGAGCACATAAACAAGTAGCATGTACAATGTCCGGTCTGCTTGACGTAAGATATATTAGGGCACCAATCATGCTACGATATTTTGTTGCATCGACTAGAGTCCCATTTTGATCTAGGTCAAGCTTGTCTTTGATCTCCATTAGAGTTCCAACGGGATCATAAGTTTCCATTCCATATTTTTTTAAGGATTTATAACACGTAGTTGGACTGGTTTATGAAGATTCCACAGGGGGATTGGTTAACTTGTAAACCAAGGAAAAACGTCATCTCCCCCATCATCGACATTTCGAAGCGGCTTTTCATGAGGTCAGAAAATAGTTGGGTGTACCTAGGGTTTGTAGAACCAAAGATAATATCATCAACATAGACCTGTACCACTAAGATGTCATCGTCGAAGCGCCTTATAAACAACGTTGGATCAATTGTGCCTTTGAAGAAGTGATTCTGTAGGAGAAACGTTGACAATTCGTCATACCATGCCCTTGGTGCTTGCTTTAACCCATATAGTGCCTTCTTTAACTTGTAGACATGGCTTGGATGATCTGCATCGATGAAACCTTCAGGTTGACATACGTACACATCTTCTTTTAACGTACCATGAAAAGAAAATAGTTTTCACATCCATTTAAAACACAGTGTACGATTTATGTGCATCATATGCCAAAAATATCGTGATAGCTTCCATTTTAGCAACCGGAGCGAAGGATTCTTTGAAATCTATTCCTTCCTCTTGGCGGTACCCTCTCACAACCAGATGAGTCTTGTTTCGGATGACCGTGTTCTCTTCATCATGCTTGTTTTTGAATAACCATTTCAAAGTTAGGGGCTTTATGTTATCTAGAGCATGAACTAACACCCATACATCAAGCCTTTTGAACTAGAGAAGCTCTTCTTGCATTAATTCAATCCATGTAGGGTCTTTCAGAGACTCTTTGACATTATTTGGTTCCATAGTACTCACAGTTAATGTATACATGCACATGTCACCATCTGTTCGGAGTTGATTCCTTGTCAAAACTGGTCGTGAGGGTTCTCCTATTACTTGTTCAAGAGGGTGATCCTTAGTCTACTGATATTCATAAGGGTATGGTTGGTAAAACGTACGCATGTTCGATGGATCCACATATTGTGAAGATGATGATTCAGCATCACTTGTAGATGGAGTAGCAAAAGGGTTAACAAACGTATTCCCATCCAACATAGCATTTGGAACATTGTTAGCAACTGTTTTGGGTTGGAGTGGATCTTGATTATATTGTTGTTGAACATGTTGTTGTTGTGTTTCGAGCTCGTCAACATCCGATTAAGTGTTTGGAATATTTGTAGCTTGAGAGGATGAATTTGTTGGTGTCAGTGCGGTGTCTGATGTTGTTGTAGTTGTCGTTGGAGTCTGAAGAACTTGAGGTGCTTGAGCAGCCGGAGCAGTTCTTGTAGCAGCTGACAGTTGACCACCAATGTAATCATCATACATAGCTTCGAACAGTAAATCCAATTCATGTTCAGTTGGTTGTAGAGTTGTTATTGTTGACAGAGCATCAGTAAGATCGAGTCCTGAACTGATTTGTCCAGAAGTCATGCTTTGAAGCCCGAGTTTTATACTGCTTTGTTCTAGAATTAAATATGATGAATTAAAACAATGTACCTTAGCAAATACCCCTTTATGAGAGACCCCAAAAATCCTTTTCTAGTTGACTAATACCGATTTCAAAGTTAAATATAATTAATTAAAGCAATGTACCTTACCAAACACCCCTTTCTGAGTAATTTCCAGATTATTTTGAATGTTAAAGGGGTGTTTGGATGGTTTTTCAAGCTGACATTAACAGATGTTTGGTCTTCATTAACCGATTATTGGGCTTCAGGTTGTTATACTTTTAAAGTATTTTGTTTATAAACCCATTTCATATGAAATTTACCAATTATATCTTAGTTGCAGAAGTCATAATATTGGACTCTATTGGACTCACAACCACTGAACCACTAAAGAGAAGCTCATTCTATGATATTCCTCCAAGCACTCACCCTATTAACATATCCTCTGATAATGCATTCGATTCAAGGTAAGAGGACACTTGTAATTCTGATGATACTTGGGAACCAAAAAACCAGTCAAAAAAGATACCTTAAAGTCTTTATTGAAAGGTAAACCTGGTATAAGCTCAGTTTTTTTAAAAGAAGAAAATGTTCAAACTCAAAAAAAGATTCATTCTCCAAATCTACAAATACTATACCATCTAAGGTTTTAAAGTTTTTTTTATGATTCAAGCTCAGATGATCATAGGATTATCTTTAAAGGTAAACCTGGGACAAGCTATGTTTTTTCTAAAGGAAAAAAAAGGTTCAAGCTCAAAAAACGGTTCATGCATAAAATCTACAAATAGTATACCTTCTAAGGTTTAAAAGTTTTATGATGATTCAAGTTTAGATGATCATAAGACAGTCTTAAAAGGTAAACCTGGGTCAAGGTCAAAAAGTGTTGGAGTTTTATAACATTCCAGCTATAAGACTGTAGAAGCTGATGTTGGATTAACTACAGTGTCGTTGACTGATGTTGTTGAAGCTAAAACTCCACCTCCAGTGAGGAATTGAATATTAGGGCTTGCATTTGTGAAAACTTAGCAACAAATTATGCAAAAGGAATTTGGAATATAAAAGGCAATGGAGATGTTGGTGCAACTGAAGATGCTACAAGGAAAGGCAAAAGGAAGATGGTTTAGTGTTAGCCTTTATTAGCGGACCTTGTGTTTGTGAAGCTTTTGTTCATCTTTTGTGTAGTTTAAAACAAATGGGTTGTATCATAATAACTATTCTATGTTGTCTATGGGTTGTATCCCATGTTTATGGATATTTAAGTTTATGGTGTGGTTATGAAATGTAATAGTTGCACTAGCTACAACACTAATTCTGCATAATTCGTGTGTACATTAATTCTGCATTTTCCATATTCTACTTAGGTATCTATGTTTTAAAGACTAAAAGGATGTGTTTGGAAATGAGTAGCATATAACTTTGTATCTTTGCAAAGACTTAACTCTAAATTTACATGTCTTAGTTCAATAATATAGACTAAAAGTCAATTACAAATTTCTAGTAGTAAAGGATGTAGGAAATGTGGTTAATAATAGAGACTAATAAATAGTGATAAGTTGATAAGTTGGTCCACAACATGCAATAGGCCACAAAGTTGTGCTTAGTAATAAGTTTTTGCACACCAAACATATAATTACAAAACATGCGCTTAATCATAAGTTTTAGCACAACATGCATATGATCACAAAAGATTTGCTTACTAATGAAGAAAGGAAATAAATGTTACATAACTACTTAAAGACTTAGGTTGATATTTATTAAACATCTTTGAAATCATTGTTAGATGAACCACCAGTTTATGATAGTTGTGTTGCGAGCTATGGATCACCATCACCCACATCTTCATTCAACCCAATCAAACTAACCAAGATTCCATAGTTTGATCTACGTGCAACTCTTTTTGCAACACTAACTTTCACTTTATGGCTCCTAACACCTTTCCTTAAGCTCAATATCTATGACCTCTTTAAAATTGCTCTCTTTCTAGTAAACTTAACTCTAATTTTACATTTCTTCTTCAATACGAATGACAAAGAAGTTAATGAAGAAGATCCACCGGCGTCCAATACTACATCTTTTGAAAATACATCTTTACTGATAGCCGGAAGTGAACCTTCATCGTAACCCACATGTTCATTTATCCAATCAAAGTCTGTACTAGAACCGCCAACATCCCAACAACCACTAATATACACATCCTCATATTTCCAATAATCAAGAGCGTCGTAGTGATAGTCAACACAATCAGCATGTAAAAATTCGGCATACATATTCTTTCCTTGAAATTCAATACCTTTTCTTCTTGGTTTAAGAAGGGGTGTTCTTAGGTAGGGGTAACGGGCTTCTTACTTTTCCCATGAAACAAGCTCATCAAAGGACATAGAAGCAGCAACCCATTTTAGTTTTTCATGACTTTTTAGTTTCTACTTCATGTCCTCATCATAATCATCAAAAGTCAAGTTTTTATAATAATAGGCTGCTAAGTTTTTAAGTAAATGGGCAATGTACAAGTTAATTAACGCATACAACTTAGCCATATCATACATTGTTTTCATATCACCGTCACCTTCAACAATTGTCAAACCTATTTCTAGGCTGTTTATAAGAATACAATAAAATAGTCCATGAATCTCACATTCTAGTTTATAGACCAACATGTCAAGCATTTCAGAGTAACTCATCCTGTTTGAGTTAGATAACTTAAGTAATAAAAGTTTCCCATACTCATACCTTAAAGGTAGTTCAAAGAGCATACCATCGTAGTTAACTTCAAAAACTGAATACTTTTTAGTCAAATCATCAGTCCTGTATATATTAAATATGTAAAATTAGATCCTTATATGAAAAATACAAATTTGTGAAGACAAATGTTAACAACATAAATAACATTGTAAAATACCTAAACATGAACAACATAAACAACATTGTAAAATACCTAAACATGAACAACTTACTTACATACCTTTTGCTATTATCCATAGAACAAAATGGAGGTTTCTCAGAAAACTTTGAAGAAAGTGAAAATTCAGATTTAGCCATCCTTATGCATGTACTTGTGTAAGATTGTGAGATCTTATCTATATGTACTATTAAGATACTACTAACAATGTAATATAAGTTTATTATTTGGGGCCTTTGTAATTAGACATATATATTAGGGTAATTGGTTAATATTATGGGCTTGAATTACTTTCATGTTAGTGGGCTTTTACTAAATATGAAAAACATAAACCGCCTAAATGTGTAATTTAAAAGACACGACCATTAAATGCATGCATGAATCACAACGGTTAACAAAAAGTAGTATATAAAGGAGTCATTTGCATCAAAAATTTACATCGTTCTCTGATTCTTAAAACCACCATACACGTAAACATGAACCAATCACCTCTTGCCGAACTACGTGAAACCTCTAACTCTGCAAATTTGTCAAAAATGTGGACTGTGGCAATGCAAAGAGAGACATATACTGACTTTGCAATAGGGAGGCAACTGATAGGGGTTGTTCGTGCACTACAAGCAAGTTTGAATAAAAGGCAGGCCATTATTGATGAAGTGAAGGATATGAAGAATAACACAATGGTGAAAAGTGTTGCGTTCTTCAGAGAACTTCAAGACCAGGAGTTGGCGCTGCAAAGGGACCTTATGCTCAAGATCGACGAGATAGACATACGGCCCATTGAAAAAAGGGAGTTCCTTGATTATATTAAAAGACTTTAGAAGCTTGATGTTGCTACTATTTTTTGTTAATGTTGGTCGTCTTTGATTACAATCTTTGTATTAAACTTTGGTAGATTCAAACTTTTGCTTATCTATTAATCTTTGTTCTAGTAATGTTAATACAGCACTAATGTGTATTTAAAGACACCGACCATTAAATGCATGATATGAATCACAACGGATTACAAAAAGTGAGTTACATAAAGGAGTATTTGCATTAAACTCATTTTCGTTCTCTGGATTTTAACACCACCATGACACGTAAACATGAAACAATAACCTCTTTGTCGAATAAGTAAAAACCTCTAACTACGCAATTTGTCAAAGTGTAGATTGTAGCAATTGCAAAGGAGATAGATACCGACCTTTGCAATAGGGAGGCAAAATGTTGGGGGTTGTTCGTTGCACTAAAGCAAGTTTGAATACATGGCACAGCAATTATAGATGAAGCGAAAAGGATATGAGAATAACCACAAATCGGTGTGAAAAGTATTGCATCTTCAGAGAAACTTCAAGACCAGGAGTTGACGCTGCAGAGGGACTTATGTCAGATCGACGTCGACAAATGTGGCCCATTGAAAAAAGGGAGTTCCTTGATTATATTAAAAGACTTTAGAAGCTTGATGTTGCTACTATTTTTTGTTAATGTTGGTCGTCTTTGATTACAATCTTTGTATTAAACTTTGGTAGATTCAAAATTTTGCTTATCTATTAATCTTTGTTCTAGTAATGTTAATTTCTTATTTAATGACTATATAATTTTGTGATTACTTGTGCTTTTCTTATATTAATATTGGGTGGTTGTGTACTTATGGGTATGTAATTTATAAAATAAATTAAAATAGAATCAAAACAATTAACATAAAGAAGTAACAAATAGGGTACACTGGTTGATTGAAACAATAGGTAAATGAGAAGAAATGGTAAACACATGTTTTGATACACAAGTATAGTTAGAATTTGTGTTAATAAAAAATCGAACCATCTTCTCACGATATGCTAGGGAAACGTCAACAAGATCATCTACATCCAACGATAAGCCATGCGCCAACCTATATAAAATTATACAAACCCACACACCACAATCACCAAATACGCCCCCTGCTTAGGAACATTGTTCGCTAGCCTAAACGTGATGGTATAGTCGCTTGGATCTATTCCATTCTTTTCAAAAACATTTGCACAATGTAGAACAATAGGAAGCTAAACTTGTAGAAAAATTTACAATCATACAAGTCAAATAAATTTGATACTACTAAAATGTGTTTGATGTTGTTGGTTTATAGTTTAATGTTTGGTAGTTATAGCATTTGATTTTGTTTCATGTTGTTGGTTTATAGTTTAATGTTTGTTTTTAATAAATTTGATACTACTAAAATGTTGTTTATATGCTTGTGTTTAATAATAGTGGTAACAAAATGCAATATGAAAATAAAAACTTTGTAATAAGAATCTGCATGGACAAGCATAACTTCATTAACTAGTTGACTGGTTAAACACACAAACCTTGAGACTTAAGAAAACATAACACAACCATAACATGACATCTAGAGGAAGATTGTCAAGACAAAATAAACAAAAGAGACAACAAGCAAACCCTAACAACTAGAACACAAAAGGTAAAGTTGACAGAAGATGAGAGGGAGCACTAAATAGAACATCACTAAAGCATCACTATCTGCGCAACTTAGCAATAAAAGAGATTTTCTTCAGGACCTTGAGCTGTGTCTCACTAATAAGCTTCATCATGACCCTAGTGTTCTCCAACTCATCATCCTAAAGCTCCCTAAGCAATCTAACAGATTCAGCAGTAACATTGGACCCAATCAACCTTTGCATCTCAATTATTTGCTCATGCCTCTCTTGACATTGAACTGTCAACTCTTGGCACATTACATATGTTTCTCTAGCCAACTTAAAGTCCCTTTTATTGTCATTTTTAAACAACAAAGTCATCATGTCTGTGAGTTAGATGGATTTTGCATCTAAAGCTAGTTAAGATAGGTGAGCCATTGTTATGGAAGAAAGTTATTTGTAGTTAATAAAACGTTTGTAAGGGGATTGTCGTATGGAAAAAGGTAGGGTAATGAACCACTTTAAATAGGGGGAGAAATAATTAAAATAATATTAAGAGATAAGTACATGAGGTTAATAGTGGGATCATTTCAAACTAGAAGAAAGGATAGCCGAATTTAATGTGATTAGAAGTGAGAAATTTTTTTGGCAGCTTAAATCTATAGGTCAAACCATTTGTGGGCATTTAATAGTTTATTCAACAACAAAAACCAATGCTAATATGAGAATTGAGTTTCTAACCAATGGAATGCCACTATAGCTGGTTACAAAAAACATATTTCATGCATAAACATATTGTACTCAGTTAGATATTGCAATTTATGCAAGCTGGAATTGGTTTACTAAGTTAGATGATGCGCATTCATGCATAAACATATAGTACTCGGTTATTGTCTAGTAAGTTTTTAGTTGTTTATGATTATTGGTAACTTTATAATTAATTAACTAAAACTTTATGCAAGCTAGATTTGGTGCACCTGTATACTTCGTTACAGTTTAGTCGAAACTTTAACAAAGTCGTTATAACAAACTCAGTTTTGAGTGCATTGGTTCTAGTTAAGTGTATACTCTGTTTTGTCCCAATGAGTGTATACTCTGTTCTGAAGTTAGGTGTAACCATAAGCTAACATATAAAAACATTTTGTATAACGTAAAAAAGTTTACTTGAACCTGTAAACAATCCTTAACCCGGACATACCAATCGTGAAAGTCATAGTCATACGTGTCTCCGCTATCATAAATGTGACCTCTCGAGACAGTATATGAAACTGGGCAAGACACCAATGTTGAGCCGTTTCATTACTCGAAATAAAAACATACAAAGTAGTAAATTTATGTATGATAATACAAAATTTAAAAATTATTAATCGAAAACTAGATGATGAAAGACAAAAGTTACCTGAAATTTTCAAAATTTTAAATTACTATTTTACCCTTTTACTTTTTGGTTTCGACTTGACTTTTTGACTTTTGACCTTTTACGGTCACACAAAAACGATTACCGCGTAGCCGGAAAAATTTTGAAACATATTTAAATAATAAATCATAAATATTATTATAATCCCTCATTTAAAAATTTATTTTTCAAACTTATTTGACTTGAAAACGAGAAGATATATGTTATTCCTAAGTGGGCTTACCAAAAACGACCCGCCAAAATGAGTTATTAATTATGGGGCATACTACCGTTTGACATAAAACGACATTCCGGACAACCTTCCAGTTTTACCCGAGACCTGAAACCGAGCAGAAAATGACTAAAATAGCCTCGCAAAGTTTTGAACGCAACGCGTAACGACACAAAAATAATTAAATTTATATTTAATTATCACTTTTTATTAAATAAAAATAATTAATAAATCATTTAATATTTTATTCAAAAACGTTTATTTAAAAACGCGGATGTTCAAATTAAAGTTTTATTTTTACAAGACAAAGCTTGCCCGCGACACCCAATGGTACAAAATAAATAATAAACATTAAATAGATTTAATGAAAACATTTATAAAATATAGTCAAGTAAATACTCATTTTCATAGGAAAAATCATTTGAAACGCAATGACGCAACTTTCGTGTTTTAATTCAACCGTTTACTAGCCCAAGACCCGAACCAATATTTTACAAAAGTTTTTCCAAAAATTACAACTTCAGTCTCTAGGGGAAATATTTACCGAACCCTCCCTAAACTATTATACATTTGACACTTGTTTTATTACTTCCTAATATAAATGCTTAAACATGTAGGGTTTTCCTCATATATTTACCCTAGCAACACACACACCACCACAAAAAGATTTCCGGCGCCACTCCTTTAGTTCCGGCCAGATTCCGACCGACCCCCGACCAGTCACAACACCGTCACCACCATCATCTCCATCTGCCAAGCCACGCACCACATCTCCGTTACCACTATTTCTGCCCATCTCCGCCGTCGACAAACACCAACGTCACCACCACCTTCGTACCACCGCAACCACAACACCATCACCAGCTGCAAGTTTTCTTTTCTTTGTTTTCTAATAGAGAGTAGTATTTTTAATATGAATCGGACGTCGCACCTCACTCGTTGGCCGGTGGCCACATTTATGGTGTTTCATTTCTTTTTCCAATCATTAGATGATGATTAATTCTAAATTATTTTCTTAAATCAACGTATGGATCAGATTTGAAGATGTAGTAGTAAAGTTTTCTTTTTTCTTTTAATTTGTTTGAATACCTATTTTTAGTTCTGTTGAATACTTTTGGTAAATTTGGTTTCTATTTTCAAATATTCCTTTCTAGTGGCTACGTTTCCGGTTGCTATACATTTCAAAATATTTTTTTTCTATTTTGAGTTGAAACCTTTGTTTTGCATTTCCAAATTAGTAATTTCGTGAGATACTAGTGGAAAACAATGAAAGTTATGAATATGGGAAACGTTGTATAAACGGCAAGGTAATGTTGAAATTTTTATAAATTTATATACTTAATATTTTTCGCTACAAATTCTATTATTTTAGAAACTCGATAAACGGACGAAGTTATATAGTTTTTAAGATTTTTAATATGTAATTACACAACAACGCGACAACAAACAAAAACTATATTTTTACAAATAAGACAACTATTTTAGCTACAACCCGTCGAGGAAACGAAATACTAAATTATAAAATATTATTTTATAATTTTCGACTAATAGACAAAATAATAAGTTTTGTAAAAACTTTAAAAACGTCATTTATCTAATTCGTAACTTTAAAACGTGTATTTACTTTTATGCAAGAACACTTTATTAATTTATTTGGTGATTTTCAAAAATGTGTCGAATTATATTGTTACTATTATTTTCTCGCGTTTCTTATATAATACTTGTAAAGTATTATATATTGCGACTTATTATTTTGGTTGTTTGTCTTTATTATATAATTCACCATATGAATTATATAATTGTTCATTTTTCATATGTAATGTATATGGAGTATATTACATACTTTGCGTTTGCTTTTCGATTTATTTTATTTAACCAACCACCAAACTCATCCAACTTGTAATCCAAATCCTTTATCAGCGCGTCGCGTTGACGTACTCATCCATCGAAAAACCCCAATTCATCATCCTAAGCTAGTGGGACTTAGCCGATAAGTTAAGCTGCATCTTCTTGGTCGAGCCTTTTCGTTTTCCGTTTGTGTTGTGCTTATTATGTGCATTTCTGCCAATCGCTCTACAACATCAAGGTGAGTTCATAGCCCCATGTTTTACTTGTTTTATATTTTCCTTATAACTTTTTGGGTGAGAAACATGCTCGTTTACAAACTTGTTTACATTACTGAATTTCAAACTCGTATACGTTGATTCAAACTGGTTACATGATTGATATCACATTCTTTTGACTTATGAATATAAGTACATTAAACTTTTACGAATACGTTGGTTACTTTTACTTTGGACACAAGTACTTTACGTGAGAATTTCCCTGTTTACGTGGTTTGCCTAAGTTACCCTATTGCCATGAAGTCCCCCTATCATGAACCGTTAATTTCTTGACCGGAGGACCGGTTGAGGGAGCGTGAATGCTGTAAATAGATTTATTGGGATTGAACTCCCCCGTCCGGGTAGATAACAACGCACTACCATGTAAACGGACGCATTTCATTTGAGGAACTAGGTGTTAGGCAATGCATCTACCGGGGCATCAACTTATAACAACGTATACTTAAGGCTTCGGTGTCATGAGCTTAGTGCAACGTAAATACCCATCCCATTTTATGTGAAGTTATATCTCCTATAACTGTCACATACGTTTTGAAGTCTTGTGGTCCACACTACTTTGGTTGAACATTTCCAATTACTAAACACTTTTCATAATACTGTGAGTAAAGCAGTATTAACTAAACGCTTTTGATCCTCATAAATGTTTTACTTAAACCTATGAATTCACTCAACTTTATGTTGACCATTTTTAGCGTGTTTTTCTCAGGTGATTAGCTTTGGACTTCTTGACGTGCTATGTGGAGTCTACGTGCAATATGATACTATTTTCAAGACTTTATTATCATTTATACTCGTTGACTTTTCAAAACTTAATTATGCTTCCGCTACATTTTACTGCTTCCGCAAATGATTAATTTCTTTTGAATCTTGTAAAACTTATTTTTTTTAAATAATGCAACGAGTTATGATTTTCAAAACGTTCATTAGTGGTCGTTCTCTCGTGCCTTGTGTTCGAAGTATGATGACGTCACACCCTTGGACACGTATTCCGTCCAGGCCCCGTCTGGGGGTGTGACAGTATGTTGGTTAAAAAGGCATGTTTTAATGTTGATTCGTGAATTATATGTTTTATTTCATAGTAGAATGTAACATAGTTTGCATGTTATATTTGTTATTTACCTAATCAATTGCACCTCCTAAGTTCCATTTCTAATCATGTTAACAACCGATTAAAAAAACACAATTCTAAATTCATTCTAGAATATCAAATGATTTTTGGTTTATGAATATGAATTGAACAACTTTGTATACACAAAAAATAGACTTTATTTCGGTTAAAGTTTTACCTGGTCAACCTCGCTCCATGGAGTGGCATGCCTATCCCCGTTAGCATAAAATAAGGGCATGCCATTTTGTAGAATGAGATAAACAAAGTAACTACTAACCATGGCCCAATTTGCATTCTCGGGTCTGACATGCCACATATAGTCCACCCACAAGTCTATGTGCTGTTAATTGAAAGAAACAAATGAATGGCTTAATGAAGCGTAAACAACAACTTTAGTATTACAAAATGTTTAATTAGTGGTTATATAAATACTTACCTCTTCAGTTAGCCAACCTTTCCTTGCAGTTAAGCCATAAATTTCTATCTACAGTATAATCATCGCTCTATGGAAATTTACATTTAACCTGCCCTGGTTGGCCAAGGAATCGTTCAATATCATCACTCAACCAAACTGTGTCCATAGAATGAAATAATCACGAAAGATGCTACACACACATATTAAGTGTATAAGTTATAACGCATTCTAGCAGCCAATAATGATTTGTAAAGTAGTAGAAGTTTTTTCATATCTCAACCCATGGTTTAACATTTTCATGCAGTTTCGCAGTACATGGATCATTTACGTGTTGACAATATTTTTTTATCTTAACCCAACTTACTTTGGATTTTTTTTTCTGAACAAGAATCAATGTGATTCCTCTTGCCTGGTGCTAACTTGGCCAATTTTTTTTTCCATGACTTGAATTCATAAACTCCTTTTTCTTTTTATTATTTTCCTTCGCCAACTGCAACATATTCTCTTCTTCCAACCTCAACCTATTTGCCTCTTCCAGCCTAAACATCTTCTCCTCGACAATTAATTTTTCAAGTTCATAACGCAACCTTTCTTCCTCTTCCAAACACAATCTTAATTCCTCTTCTCGAAGATAATCCTATAAGGAAAAATGTAACACCCCCAAATTGGGTCGCAGCGGAATAAGGGTCCGAGGCGTGTTACTTCAAGATCAATAGCACAAGATAT
>BQNB010041758.1:0-11720 GCA_026074375.1 Tanacetum coccineum
TAGGAGTAAACCTAAGGTCAGTGGTTGTGAATTGTTATAATCAAAGTGCAATTCATCTCATAAGAAATACATTGTTTCATGAGAGGACGAAGCATATCAATATGAGGTATCACTTCATCAGGGAGATCATGGAATCTAAAGAGATTGAAGGGGCAAAGATAGGCACGAAGGATAATGCAGCTGACGCATTTACAAAGGTGGTTCCATGTCTGAAGTTCAAGTATTGCATGGAGATACTTGGTGTCGGGATTAACTAGTCTTGTCACTAAGATGGAAATTATTAGTATTAGTGTCGAGTCTAGTTAATATATACGATAAGTAAAAGGTAGCTAAGTGTCTTTTTCTTTATATGTTTGTTTGAGTGGGTTGGAACCAAAGCCCATTCCTAGTCGGTGTAGACTAGGGAACCGACCCCCTCACCCTATAAATGAAGGTGAAGGGGTGATGCTCAACACACGCATTCTTCTTGTTCTTTCCTTGTAACCGATTTGAGGTATTAATAAAACTTAAATCGTTCGGTTATTCTTTGTGGTTTGTTCTTCTGTTTTCGTTTATCTCCAAATGGTTTCTTTGGTTTGCAACTTCGCGAGCTTCTTCAAAGTGTTCTAGGGTTCCGCGATATAGATTTTTGGGTTTGTTGAAGTTGTCGATTTCAACACAGGGTAAGTAAACCGGTCATGACGTGCTATTATATTGAATTCATCATAAATGTGTCATGTGAATGTTGTAATGCAAGTTTAGGAACCCTTGGTTAGAAAGCTCGGACTAGAAATAGGTTAACGGCGAATTTGGTAAGTTAGTTAAGGATGAGGTTAAGTCTAGTTTGTTCTACTTAAGGTATGTAATGAATTGTATGGTAAGATGTAATGTGTTTATTTCGTAGTGTGATAAATTAACGAATGTAGTTTGTTGGACTTATGTTGAATGAGAATGATAATTATGTGATTGAATGATGTATAATATCATGTTATTGCCGTTTACTTACTAAGCCTCGTGCTTACGATTTAGATGTTTAATGTTTTGTAGGTTCAAGCGAAGAATGTAATGCATGGATTAAGGCATAGGTGTGGAAGTACTTGTAAATATTAGACTAGTATTTAAGGTAGAAGTCAAGCATGAATCAAGGTTGAACCCCCAATGTGTCCTAATGATTTGTAAATGTTAAGGTCAAGTGTCAAGTCTTTTGGTTGGAGTTTTATATGTAAACGTATGTAAATGGGTCAAAATAAGGATGTAGAACGGGTCAAAACAGGGCGTTTGGCAACCCCCGTAAAGTATACGTTTTTTGGGTAATTTAGACCACAAACAAGTATGGAATTGAGGTAACATAATGTTTTAATGAATTCTGGAGAATTTTATGAATTATCGAGTCCGGGAAGTTAGTTTTTCGAAAATAAAGTGTCAAAATGAGTTTGGTATGTTTCCAGGATGCAGGGAGCCGCCCGGCTGGCCCTCTAGTCGCCCGGCTTGGCTGGGGCTGATGTTTTTTGGATTTTGTTTTTAACGTAACTTTTGAACCGTAAGGAGTTAAGATTACAATCCTTTAGTATATATAAATATATAATATAAATATATATAAGGATAATATCAATTATAGAAGAGTGGGTAAGTATTCCAAGAGGCTTTTAAAAGGAAAATTACTTTTACCCAAAGTAAAAATCCCAAAAAACCTTCCCGGGTCGTTTCCCGACGAGGTGTGAATTGAGAATCGAGAATCGGTTTGTGGGACAATGCTTGAATAATCACAAATTTGGTTTGGTTTTCTAATTCTACGGGAAAAAGCAATTAAAGGGCAAGCTAAAATAAAAAACCTAAAACGATAACGGGAATCAAAACCCGTTCTTTAAAAACCTAAAATCTACAAATTTAACCCTAAAAATGCAAATTTAATTTTTAATAGTCCTAAATGATAAAAGAAAATTTTAGAAAAAAGAATTATATTTTTTTGACTTTTATTTTTTTTATTATGAATTAAAAACGGATTTAATCTAAAAAAATATTTAAAAATACTAAACTAATTTTGAACAAATTCTAAAAAATTTGTGATAAAACTTTGCACTAGCTAAATCTAAAGAAACATAAGCTGGGTTTCAAAAACTTATTGGAAATAAGCTCGAATAAGCAGAATAGGCCTTATAACTAAAAAAAGAAGAAAAACGTGTATAAAAAAAAAGTGTTGTGAGGTTATTAACGCAAAAGACCCAATGGCAGGAGGTTGTATGTGGGTGGGTTAAAGTGCTTGGTAGAGGTTGTGGAGGTCACGGGTCCGAGCCTTGCTCACCCATGACTTCCCAATTTCTCAAGTATTTTTATTTTGCAAATTTTTTTGAAACAACTTTTTAGATAAACTAAAAATAAGGACTTTTTGTGAAATGACTTTTTATGAAAACCTACTAATAAGCTGAAAACGAAGGACGGTTTTTTGGTCCTTTAAACTTAAGCTAAAACCACTAGGATTTTTAAAGACTCAAAGACAAATGAAACTTAAATAAGCTAAAAACTGAGCTTAAGCTAACCTAAAAAACACTAGGGACTTAAAATAAGCTAACCAAATAAGCTAAAATAAGCTCTATAAGCATAGCAGTACTAACTTAAAGTTAGTACTGCCAAGCTTAGCAGTTAAGACTGCTAAGCTTATATACCCCCTAATCAGCTAAAGATAAACACAATAAGCTGAACACAATCAAACTTATAGACCTATTGAGCACTAGGAAGAAAATTAAGCACAAATAATAAGCTGATAAGCTCATTTATCCTCAAAACAGTTTGCAACTTAAGACTTTAACAAGGAACTTTGACAGATTTTTTACCATTTTTGACACTAAGAATAAGCCACAAAAAGCTTAATTCAGATCATGAAAACTAAAAACAGATGAAAAATGAACACCAAATCATACCTAAAAGCTGACTTTAAGAAATTTGAACTACAATTTAGCTGGAAAATAAGCTGTCAAGAATGACAGTTTACACTAACCTATTTTTTTGTTTTTTCTAAAAGACTAAGTGGCTTCTGCAGCCCTATAATTAAGTTACTAAAAGCTAAAATTAAAACTTAAAAACTAAAAACAGATCAAGCTTGTTATTCAAAGAACTTATGCTCTCAAAATCAGACCTTAAAACTAACTTAAGCTGATCTAAATTGACTGATGAAAATGGGCTTTTTAAAACTCTTTTGAAAAATAAAACTTTATGACTAAGACAGAAATGGACTTAAGACATTTGCAAAACTATTCTAACTTGAAACTACTGCATTAAGGACTTAAAACAAAGATAAGAATGACTCTACCAAGCTACTAAACCAGATCTAACCATATAAGCTGAAATATGAAACTTGACAACCTCAGATTCAAATCATGGTTAAATTGAACTTATCATTTGAGATTTAAACAATTAAAACTTATAGAAACTAACTGTTAGACCTAATACAAGCTTGTTGAAAATGATTTTGGAGCCAAAAACAACTTTCAACCCCATTTGACCCATTTTGAAAACTTAACCCAAACACCCCTTTAAATCTGATTTTGAATTTTTACACTATAAAAGACTGAATTAAGCTAAGATATATATAAAAACAGGTTAAGTATAAGGTAATTGAAGAACAAATAAGCATTAACTTGACAGGAATAAGCACAATTCTAATAGCAAATCATATGAGCAGATTAAGACCAATTTAAGACAGCATTATGAAAATTTTAAAGCAAGCTATAACTAAACTTAAAACTAGGCATATTACACTACTTTAAGACAGAATAAGCAAGATAAGCAGAAACAAGCAAGCAATAAGCAATGATTGAACAGTAATAAGCAAATATGCAATTTGAAAACAAATAAAAGGAAAATGGAATAACCTGCATCTAATAGCTTACAAGGCTGAACCTAAAGCTCTAATTACCTCAGCTTATTGTCAATAAGCTGAGATCAAACCCATAAGCCCTTCCATGACTGGCTTATCATCCAAAAGCTTAAAACCAAATCCTTACTAATGAAACAGTAAAAGCTTAGATAAGCTTTTGAGAAAGCTTATCTAAGAAACACTGGATTATAAGAGCTTATTTAGATGACTTTAAAACAATATTAAGCTGAATTGCATTAAAATAAAGCAGATTAAAAATTTACTTAAAACTGAAATTTCATTGATATTAAAAAGGGTACAAGCTTGAATTTAAAATACAATTTAAAGTAAAATAAGCAGTAAAATAAGCTTAAACCTACACTACTCCTAAAACTAAAATTACACTAGATAGATTACAACTGTTGATATTAAGACCTATTTATAGCCGAATTCAGAAGTCTTGGTGTCTTCATGTGTGTTTCTTATGTGAGGTACGTCAAGAATCAATCTCAGCCTTTAATCTTGAGTGTTCTCCAAGTTCTATCATCCGAGCCCTTGATTCATTGTCATTGTTCATCAACCAATGGAGAAACATAGGATTGCCAAGGTGGAATTAGCATCTTGTGAGGTGAGGTTGAGATGTGGGGTTCGAGAGAGTGATGGGTTTGTCGTGGTGCAGGGGGTCACGTGAAGGGGATGATGAATAGTGTGGGAAGTTTGGCGGGAAAAGGCTTTGGGGTACTGTTTGTTTATTTTGGTAACGGGGTTAGGGGAAAAGGGACTATGGGTGAAAAGGTTTAAGTATTGTAGGGGCTAACTTTATTAGTCCCTAAGGACTAATTGTGTAAAAGGAAAAAGGGGTAAAGGGTTAAAAGGGTTAATAGAGTTAGTGTTAAGAACTAGCAAGGTTAGTCCTCAAGGACTAACGATGCAAAAGAGTTAAGGGTGAAATACCAAAATCCCCCATACTAAACTATTGCCGTGTCCTCACGCAATGCCATAAGTAAACACTTTAGAAAACCAAGGAGTCTCAATCCTCCTTGACTAATTACCTTGAAAAGTAGCTAAGTGTTCATCAAGGGGAATTGAAGAATCATTAGTTTTGAAAAGCCTCGTTTTGACCAATTTTAAACATTTACACTTATTCCCACACATATTTTTGTATTTTTCCTTTTTCTCATTTTTTGTACTTTTCTTTTTAAGCAACTAACTAACATGTTTGTACTTTCGTTATTTTTATAACTTTAGGGTCACAGAACAAGAAGCACTTTAATCCTAAAATGCCCAAAAGGATAAATTCATGGTCCCTGATTTTTCACTTATCCCAAATCAAGCTTAAAAACGAGATCACCGTTAAATATAAGTTAAGATGCTAACACTACTCATACTTGTAACTTGTGAACTTTTCACTCCCGACAATTATTATATCTTAGGTGAATGTGCTTATTTCGATTTTCATCAAGGGGAATTAAAGAATCATTAGTTTTGAAAAGCCCCGTTTTGACCATTTTTAAACATTTACACTTATTCCCACACATATTTTTTTATTTTTCCTTTTTCTTATTTTTTTTACTTTTCTTTTTAAGCAACTAACTAACATGTTTGGACTTTCGTTATTTTTATAACTTTAGGGTCACAGAACAAGAAGCACTTTAATCCTAAAATGCCCAAAAGGATAAATTTCATCGTCCCTGATTTTTCACTTATCCCAAACCAAGCTTAAAAACGAGATCACCGTTAAATATAAGTTAAGATGCTAACACTACTCATACTTGTAACTTGTGAACTTTTCACTCTCGACAATTATTATATCTTAGGTGAATGTGCTTATTTCAAATTTCAACCATAGATCAAACGTTTTGCAAAATTTCTATGTTTCACGTTCCACCCAAAAGTAATGATTTTGAAGGCGAGATCATCCCATGTAGCGACTTTCGTCTCGGCACATCCCAACCTTGCGGCTAAGTGACCAGGCTTTTGACACCCCACAGATACTAGTATCGGGACTCACGGACCTTCGGTTTCAAAACCCTTGGATTTCCCGTATATCACAACTTAAAACAAAATAGTGTTAGTTCAAAAGCATATTTAAATTTAGAAAAACGAGATTTTCTCTATATTTATTAAATCACGTTTATTACACTTGATATAATTACACATCCTTTAAAATAAGGAAATCATCGACCTTTTAGAAGGCTGCAACATCGGTTGTGAGCCGGCAAGATGCAACAAACTTTTATCAGCCCACAGTTTTTATTATTGTTGTTACCTCATCATCATTTTTTTTACACTTCATATTACCATGATATATAGAGAAAATTTCTTTTTAGAAAATTTAAATATAAAATTAAACTAAGACTAAATAAATTAATAAAGCTTCAAATTCAAAAATTGTTGATTTAAGTTTAATTTCCGAAAATAGCTTTTTTCATTTTTTGGTATTTTGGTGGTAAAAACGAGATTACGTGAAAACAACGGCTGTAGGCACAATCAAATCGATAGATCCCCCCCCCCCCTCCATGCTAGAATTGAACATTGTCCTCAATGTTTTAAGAAGGGTCTCTACATAAATCTAAAGCCGTTTATTAAGTATGCTCAAAGATAAACGTTAGTCTATAAGATTTGGATATTGGATTCCCAATATGAAGCTGAGGATGTTGAAGCTGAAGATGTTGAAGCTCGAGTGAACGAATGACAAAACTACGAGCATGAGAGGCTTTAAAATCCGGGCAATCCTGGACATACAATAAAAAATACAAAACACGGAAAATGGAAGAGGCGAGCCTCTCTCACAACACACTTATTCATTACTACTATATTATATAAGGATAAGCACGGGTTGTAACATCCGGTAATTTTCAAAATTTTAAAGGACTATTTTAACCTTTGACTTTTCGGGTCTGACTTTACTTTTTGACCTTTGGTCTTTTATCGTCACATTAAAGCGATTACCGCGTAACCGGTAAAGTTTTCGGAACATATTTTAAATAATAAATCATATTATTATTTCATATCTCATATGCAAAGTTATTTTAACTTATTTGACTTGAAAACGAAAAAGATATATGTTATTTTTAAATTGACTTATCAAAAAGACCACTAAATTCACGTTTACGACTCGGGTCTCTAAGCCAATTGATGTAAAAACGATATTCCTGCAACTTTTTAGTTTTGACCGAGACCCGAATCAGTCAGAAAGTGACTGAATGCCCTCGCAAGATTATAGAAACAAGAAAATAATTAAATTATATTTAATTAACACTTTTTAATCATCATTTTATTCAGTGACGTTTGTTGAAGACGCAAATATTCAAGTAAAAGATCATTTTGCGGACAAAGTTTATCAGTAATATACAAATAAATAATAAACGTTTTAAATAAATTGATAAAAACGTTTATGAAAATTAGTCGAGTGAATACTCGTTTTTATGGGAAAAATAATTTGGAACGCAATGGCGCAAGTTTCGTGTTTTAAATCATCCGTTAAGTACCTCAAACGGGTCCCGAACCATTATATTACAAAAGTTACACTTTTGATCCCTGTGGAAATATTTACAAAATTAACCCTAAACTATTTGGCATTTAACATTTCATTTTATAACTTTTAATATATATATAAAATTTATCACCTTTTTTTCTCATTTTCATAACATATAAAACACACACTCTCCTTCTTCTCCCTCAAAATCCGGCAGCCACCGCCGCTCCGGCCAACCGCCGCCAAAAAACTTTTCGGCGAGTTTTTCGACCAAGTCCCAAAAGCCTCTCTTCACCGATTATACCAGTTCCTTCCCCCCCCTACCACGCGCCTATATCCACCACCACTAACCACCACAACCCCCCCCCCCCCCCCCTTCGGCTGCTACCCCACGACTTCATCATCATCATCACGACACCGTCATCATTACCACCATCGCACCACCATCACCACTACGTTCACCAGCAAGGGTGCGTTTGTTTATTTTTATTGGCACAGGGTGCGTTTTGGGTTCCTTATCAACACCAAAAAGGGTGCATTCGGGTTGGGTTTAACAACAAGGTGCGTTTGGTTTTCTTAGACCCATTAGGGGTGTTTGTTTTTGCGTTTCGCCGTAATAGGGTGCGTTGGGTTGTGAAAACAGCCCACGAGGGTGCGTTGGGTTTGTGATTTACGAGCTAAAGGGTGGGTTTTAATTTGTATAAAAAAATGCAGCAAGGTGCGTGATGGTTGTATAGTCAGACTAGGGTGCGTTTGGGATATTGGTTTGGGGCAGATTAGGTGCGTTTGGCTTTGTAGAAAGAAACTAGAGTGCATTTGGTTTGTCTCGACACTGAGTATGGTGCGTTTGGCTGTTAAAACAGCCATAAGGGTTGCGTTTGGTTGTGTTCTCACCAAAAGGGTGCGGTTGGTTTGATTTCAAGAGCACCTAGGGTGCGGTTGGTTTGTAAAATAACTACAAATGTGCGTTGGGTTCAGGTTCAGCCCAGCACAAAGGGTGCGTCTGGGTCTCGTAGGTTGCAACTCGAGGGTGCGTTGGTGGGGCTGCCACCATCACAAGGGTGCTGTGGTTGTGTTTCAGCCGCACCACAAGGGTGGAGCGTTTGGTTTGTCTTAAATGCAACACGGTGCGTTTGGTTTGGCTCAACCCGAAGAGGGTGTTTGTTCTTGGCTGTTAACGACCCATAGGGTGCGTTTGGATCTGGTTATAACGCCAAACGAGGACATTTAGGTTAGAAACAGATTAGGGGTGTTTGTGTTGCGGTTTGACTGATTAGGGGTGTTTGGTTGGGCAGATTCATCGTAAGGGTGCGCTTGGGTGAGCAGTTTGGCACTAAGGGTGCATTTGGCTGTGTAAAGGAAATAAAAGGGTGTTTGGTTGGCTGTGTGACAGCCACTAGGTGTGTTTGGTTTAACAGGTTCAAAATAAGGGTGCGTTTGGTTAATATAAATCAACTAATAAAAATATCGTAAGGTTTTATAAATATTAAAAATCGGATATAATGGTGGATAATTGGTTAAATAAATGTGATTAGTTATTATTTTCGGATATATTATATTAGACCCATAACGGACTTGTAATATGAAAATAACGACAATAACAAATAAATACACTTGAAATTTACTTGGATGTTTGCTATTGAATTGAATTGGGGAAAGTCGGCCGAATTTGCTAACAATTCTTTCGACTTGGGATCGTTTTATAAACGGATAAGGTCATGTGTATTTATATAAATTTCTGATATTTAGTAATGTTTTACTAAAACTTCTATTATTTTAGAAACCGGTAAAAGAGACTAAGTTATATTTTAAAAATATATTAAAATATAACTATACAATGACCCGACAACGAACGAAAACTATACTTTTACAAATGAGACAACAATTTTAGCTACGATCCGTCAATAAGACGGAAGATTAATTTATAAAATATTATTTTATAATTCATGATTAGAAGGTAAAAATCATATCTTTTGATGAAATAGTCTTAGTTCAAAAGCATATTTAAATTTAAGAAAAAGAGATTTTCCCTATATTTATTAAATCACACTTAACATTAACATACTTATACTTATACCCTTTAAACGATGAAAATCCTTGACCTTTTTGAAGGCTGCAACATCGGTTGTGAGCCGGCAAGATGCAGCAAACTTTTATTAGTCTCGGATTATTAGTACTATGTGCCTTATTTAGAAGGCTGAAACATCGGTTGTGAGCCGGCAAGATGCAACAAACTTTTATCAGCCCACAGTTTTTATTATTGTTGTTACCTCAAATTTTTATTTTTATTTATTATTTTTTTACCACGATATATAGAGAAATTTTCTTTTTAGAAAATTTAAGTATAAAGCTGAACTAAGACTAAATAAATTAATGTTATTTCCCGACTTGAACCTTTTACTTTTTTATTAACACGGAAACTCACGTACTTTCAAATTTTATACCGACTTGAACCATTTACTTTTTTATTAACATGGAAACCCACGTACTTTCAAAATTTATACCGACTTGAAACACATTATATATTAAATATCCATTAAAACTAGTAAATAACATCATAAAAAAAATCAAAAAGTACACGTGGATATTAAATATATAATTTGTTTCAAGTCGGTTATAAATTTGAAAGTACGTGGGTTTCGGTGTTAATAAAAAAGTAAAAGGTTCAAGTCAGGAAATTTCATAAAGTACATTGGCAATTTATGGATTTTATCCATTCAAAAATTGTCGATTTAAGTTTAATTTTCGAAAATAGCATGTATTATTAGTCAGGTTAGGAGCTTATGAGAGAAAAAGCCACAAATTACACTCATAAGCACTTAAGATTTCTAAATAATCCTTGTTTAGCATCCAACTCATAATTAACTCAATCATTTCTCGTTTATAAAGGTTAAGGGACAAAGCAAAAGCTCAACACGCTCGATCGAGTTAAAATATATTCTTATTCCACCCACCAGGAAAGTCAAAATTGTGACAAAACACTTATTTTATTTTTGAAAAATAAATAAATTTTTTTCATTTTTTTGGTATTTTGGTGGTAAAAACGGGATTACGTGAAAACAACGACTGCAGGCACAATCAAATCGATAGATCCCCCCATACTAGAACTGAACATTGTCCTCAATGTTTTAAGAAGGGTCTCTACATAAATCTAAAGCCGTTTATTAAGTATGCTCAAAGATAAATGTTAGTCGATAAGATTTGGATATTGGATTCCCATAATGAAGCTGAGGATTGAAGCTCGAGTGAAGGAAGGACAAAACCATGAGCACGAGAGTCTTCAAAATTTGAGGCAATCCTGGACATACAACAAAACACAAAACACGAGAAAGGAATAGGCGAGCCTCCTCACAACACACTTATTCATTACTACTATACAATTATATTAGGATAAGCATGGGTTGCCACCCACGAAGCGCTTATTTTTGTTAACCGAGTCTTGAGCCTGACTCGATCCCCCATACTTGAGTTGGTCAAGGAGGATAGAAATGGAGAAATGGAACATCCAAGATAGAAATGTCCCCTCCATAGATCATCATCGGGCTTTTAGAAAAATCAGAAATGATCTTTGAAGTATTAAAGCCCCGATGAGATAAGAGATGAGGAGATCTTTCCTCATTTGAAGAAAGACTATCAGGATTGAAAAATTTTCGTCATTTTCAGATGAAAATGGGAGCAAAGTGTCAAACAATGGAAAAAGAGGATTACGGATGAATGAGATAGAAAATTCATTCGGTGATAGAAATATCTTGGATTGGACTTTAATGAATATCACTGGATCGAAAATCTTGTTTCTAGTTCCGGAAGGAAAAGAAACTACAAGATCGGATCCAAGGGAATCACTAGAAAGAGTGAAATCCGAATCCAGATGAAGGGTGGTATGGGTGGGTAAAAAATTAGGCACATGAACTCTTGGTTCTCTTGTTGGATTATCAAAAATATCCTCCACCACATCCATAGTGAAATCCCCCGAATCGGGTTTACTATCACAAAAGAATGCTTCATAATCTGGAAGAGATAAATCAGTATAAGAAGCGGGATTGCCACTACTTTTCTCTTCCAAATTAAAACAGAAAGTCTCAGAATCGGGTAAAGAATTATAAGAAATATTGGTCTCCTCCAGGAAAGAGTTAGGAGACGTGGAGGGAGACTTGGTCACAAAATCAGAAGATGGAGTGGGATTGTCTTTTAATGCTTCGATCTTAGCAATAAGAAGATTAATATTAAACAATTTCTCCTGAAGAATATCGTCCTTGATTATTAGAAGAATATCAGTATCAATCTCTCCACTTTCTGGATCAAAATCCTTTACCTCCTCTAAGCCTACGAGCTCAGAATCAGGAGGTGATGCATCGACATAATCGATGTCCTCACTATAAAGAGAATCATCATCACTCGAAGAATAATCAT
>BQNB010041758.1:12856-46552 GCA_026074375.1 Tanacetum coccineum
AAGACCTACTCCAGATATGGTTACACATTCTTGAAAGAGATTGTTTTACGAAGAGCTGACTATAAAGAATACAAGATATCAGAAGCCGACTTCAAAAATCTGCATCCGAATGATTTTGAAGACATGTAACTGCTTAATCTTCAAGGTAAGCTCAACCACTTATCTGGAGCCGACAAAGTTCACCTATCCACCATAGTCAACTTGTAGACTATGAACATAGTCATCAGACAACGCGTGAAAGACTTGCAACTCGATATTGAGAGCTATCAAACGAAGCTCAACATTATACAACCGAGATGGGATGCAAGTGATTTTTTATTCAAAAAAGACTACACCATTGTCCACAAGCTGAGGGGTGTAATCTACAGAGATAGAAATGATCAGAAAAAGTTGATGCGAGAGACAGAGGTGCACAAGTTCAGCGATGAAACTTTGACAAGAATTCTAGAAAAGCTGGATTACATGGTCAAAGAGTACGAGCTGTTCAAGTACAATCCTGGCATGGAGAGTAGGTTTTGGACCGAGGATGATAAACAAAGGAGTCAAGAGTTTATAAAGCTTATTGAGAGAAGGCTCAAGATCTGGCAAATTTTCAGGAATCTCAAAAGCTTTGTTAGTGGACGGATAAGAGATATTGACTACAGTCTCATTGACATAATAGAATAATCTCATCATTATAGTACTCTGGTCAATATCATCTTATATTGTATAATATATCTTGTACATTATTATGTAGTGTATCTTTAGGTGTTATTTTTCCATGTATAAAATTTTCATGAGTTTTTCGATTAAACTCAAAATCCTTTAAAATTGTTATACCTGACACTAACATATATCCCTCTAATATTGAAGGGGAGAATGAATATGTTCCCTAATCGGCTTATGAATAATCGGCACATTTTCCTCCTAGATTTTTAACATATTTGAATCATTTGATATCTAAAATATCAAAGGGTTTGAAATTTTTGATAAGGGAGAAATTGTGATTAAAATATGAAAACTTATTAAAATATGATTTTATGGACTCATGTGTGTACTCCATCCTCCATGTGCTAAACATCTTCATATATCGATGCACATGTTGAGGGGGAGCATTTCTGAAAAGCCAACACAATCAAGGTAAAAAAAGCTTTGATATTTATATCACAAGTACCTTGATTGAGTTTTTCAAATGGTTTTATGGCAAGGAGAACAGTACCAAAAGACCGACCATGCATTTAATTTTATCAAAGTTATAAGTTTAGTAAGGTTAGGTATTTGTTCCCATAATCCAGTCAGAATCGAAGGGATCTACCTAGGGACAATCTACTAGTTAGTGTATAAGTCCTTAGGTATGATATAAAAAAGGAGTAAAAGTGAGAATAATGGAATAGTGCCGACTGACATGGAGCTAGTATTGGAACAAACCCAACAAGGTACTAGTCATGAAGTCTCTGTAAGCACTCAAGGGGTTGAAGAATGAAATAGAATTGTAAGGATAAATGGTGAAAAGAAAGAAGCCCTTCGTACACTTAGGCAGAAACTGAGTCAATGCATAAACTATTAGAAACACTAAGATGTTGTTTGGTATTGAAGATAGTCATCATGGACCCAGTGAGGCAATGCACAACCCTCTCTAGCCATTCAAGGTCTCTCAACAGACCCTTGTTTCATTTCTCACAGAGATTCACGCATTTCTATCGACTTTCTCACTCCAAGTTAGTTGATATTGAAAAGGTTCCAGTCAGCTCCAGCCTCCGATCACTAAAACCAAAACGCACTATTGAGTTTAGAGCCAATAGATCATCCATAAATCTCATTAGGACACTATTTCAATATACTTGTCTTTCACAGACTATGAAAATAAGGAATATCTTAAGAGTCCTACGCATTATCCTTGTGGTATTGCCAGAATATCCGAGTGATACTTAAGTATTCACAGTGAAGATGGAAATCCTGCTAGAGCCAACATCAAACAAGCTCTACGGTAGGAGGTGTGACAACCATGATTTGAGCAGGTTAGTTAAACCGTTAGTATTGACTTATGTGCATGTTGCAATATATGATGTATGTGATTCTGTGTGTTTAAATAAGTTTATGTGGGTTATGTGAGGTATTGGTAATCAATCTATTGAGTGTGATCATCTCAATGAGACTTGAATGGTGGTGAAATCGGTTGAGTTCATTTTGTTCACTTTTGAGTGACAAGGAAATGATTATTGAGATTTGAGCGTTTCCGTGTTAAATGTGTAAGTATTATTACGTATACGTATTTTTGTGTTAGTAATCTAAGATAGGTTTAGATTTTAAGTGGTAAGTTAGGCATAATGTAAAAATTCTATTTTAGGAAAGTTAGGTTAAAAATGAAAAGTTTAAAAGTTATTTTTAAAAGTCTAGTGAATTTCGTTTAAGCAAAAAGGTATAGTCAAATGAATTAAGGTTTTTATAAAAATTTAAGAAAATACAAGTAATTATATAATTAATAAAAAAAATTAAAAAATATATACAAAGGGCCTAGTCGGCCGAATAAAAAGAAAAAAAGAAAAGGAAAAGAAAAAAAGAATTGTATTAGGAAATAAATTCTAATTAGGCTTTATCTAGGATTACTTTAGGAGCCTATAAATACAAAAAAAATAAAATCCCTAAACCCCTATTGTTCGACCGATCCAAAGAAGAAGAAGAAGAAGAAATTTTTTAGGGTTTAAGGTATTTTCTAATTCTTTGTTTAAATTTAGTTCTTATTTTAATTCTTGTAATCTAAGTATGATGGATTAGGTTTAATCATGAAAATAAATTAGGGTTTTAAATTTTTTGGAGTTTATAGTTTAATGATGATTGTTTGATTATTGGTTCAATTAGTTTCGTGATTTGATCATGCGTTAGGGTCTAGATCGCCCGAATTAGTTGTTTAATTCACTGCAGAAAGTTAGGCAGTTTTGTAACGATCATAACTCATACATAAATTATCAAATAAACAATTTACAACATACTGTAGATAACCTCAGAGATTCTACTCTCCAGTAAAGTTGGTCTCGTGAGTTTTTATAGTCGGGAAGTGTGTCAAAAGGTCGTTACAAAATCAGTGTGTAAAACTATGATGAATTTCAGTTGTGGTTTTCATTTTTCTAAAAATACTTAGACATCTAGTTAGAGACTCAAAATCACGTGAAAGTTATTTTATATATTGTGTGTGACTCCTGAATTTTTTCTAAGTATGCAAGGAGGTCTAAAGTGGTCATCTGGTGTCATACTTTTAGGGGGTCAGATTCTGGACGAATTCTGGACACTTTGGATTAATAAATTTCTAAAGGGTATTTGTAAAAGGGTAATGGCTTTGGGAGAGCTATGAGAGGTTCATAGGACATATATGTAGCATGGTGAATTTTGGTTTGAATTGTGGAAGTGTTTAAGTGGTACGTTTAGGACGCGTAAGTGAGTATAAAATTCTGCTAATCCAGATAAATTTAAGGGTACATTGAAGTGTAAATTGCATATGTAGGAGTTGGAAAAGGGTTAAATCAAGTATAGAACTATGGTAGATAGCTTAGATATCCATCATAGTTGAGGTTACATCATATTGGGTTGAATGCCTAATTGATGGTAGCTTATTGTGTGCTTAATTGTTTAGATTATCCGTGAAGTGTTTGTGAAGCTTTTGTTGGATTCTTTTGGGAAGCTAAGCATCAGGTGAGTTTCATAGCCCCTTTTTCTTATGTTTTCTTGGGGTGAAAATGATGCAAAGAAGTTTTGAAATGTTTTAGTTACTGTGATAATGTGATTTAAATGATGCATGGGCTATACGTGACTATTGTATGTTATGTGCTACTTGCTTTTATGGTATGAATTGTTGTGCTTGAGCGTGATCGTCTCATGGCATTTATGGATTTGATTGGTAGTAAGCGTGATCGTCTTATTACTGTGAGTTGTTTGAGTGAGCGTGATCGTCTCATTGTTGTTATGTTTTGTGTGAGGATTGAGCGTGAACGTCTCAATGTGGATTGATGTGATTGCATGTTAGCTTGTATGATAGTACGCTGTATGTCCTACTATGTTATGTTTTATTTATCACGTAATTCGGATTTAAGGTTTGTTTGCTGTCTTAAACTATGCATCTCACCAACCGTTGTGTTGACGTTTTTAAGCATCATTTTCAGGTGACCTTAATGAGAATACTGAGGTTAAAAGAAGTGGCTAGAATGACCGCTAGGATTGCATTGGAGTTCGCTCCTAAGTTTGTTTATGTTTGTTGCATGATTTTGTTAAATGTTATTTGATTAGGATCGTGAGATACTGTTCTTGTATTAGTGAGACCCTTTTTCATTAATACAAGATGTCGTTCTTTTGGTTTTCGGTATTGTCATGACACATTGTGTCTTTATTACTTAGTTATGCATTTAGTGTTTCTCTATTGTTGACACTATTGTGTTGTGATGATATCCATGATGTTGCGCCTCGTGTTTTCGCCTTGGCAGGGTGTGACAGATTGGTATCAGAGCCAAGTTATAAAGAAGTAGGTGGTTGAGTGATTAATGCTAAACTACACCTCTTATATATAATATATAATAAAATATAAAATATATAGTAAGTATAATCTAAAAACACAATCAATGAAACCGAGAAGTAGTATAGAATGTTCCCGGGTCGTTTATCCCCAACGAGGCTGGACTGGAGAATCGATACAGTCGGAAGATTGGAGTTTGAATGAGAGAAATGATTTGAGAGTGTGGAAAGCTAAGTTAAACAATAACAAATAAAAACGATTAAGAAAAACCTAAAAATTATGAAATTAAGCTGAAAAACGAGAGCACGAATCCCGAACAAGGGGTCCAAAACCTAAAATCTTAAAAATTAACCCTACAAAGAAATTTTTACTTCTAAACTACTCTAGGGGACTAATAACGAAGAATGAAAAAGACTAGACTGAAAACGGAGGTCGTTTGACCCAAAAACGAGTCAAGTCAAGTTCCGTACCCGAGACCCGTTCTTTAAAAATCAAAAGTTTGAAAAATTAACCCTACAAAAGTTTTTATATTTTTCCTACGTAAATTATGACTAAAGAAAATTTTCTAAAAAAGAAAAATATTTTTTTGATAATTTTTGAATTTTCTATGAATTTTTAAAACTTTTAACGAAATTAAATTATAAAAAATACTAAACTATTTTTAAAAATTCTGAAAAAATTACTAAAATTACTTTATACTAAATCCTACCTAAGAAAAATAAGAAGCCCGAAATTCGGCTTATAGATAAGCTGAAAATAAGCTCGAAAGGGCTTATAAGCCTAAGGGACAAAACTACCTTAAATATCTAAGTGCCCAAGGGTCTTACAGAAAAGACCCAAGGGCACAGCGGTAAGAAGGCTTATAAAGAAGGGTGTATTGAGGGTAGAGACCCGGGTTCGAGCCTTGCTCACCCGGGTTTCCCCTTATCTCCCTTCTTTTTTTTTGAAAAACTTTTTAACCAAACTTGTTAAAAACATGAAGCTTATTATTTTCTATAACTAAAACTTTTTATGAAAAGCTAAGAATAAGCTGAAAAAGGGGCTTTTTGTTGGACAGAAGCTTATATTAAGCTTAAGGCAAGATTGCTTTATCTTTTTGACTTTTTGGACTAATAAGCTAACATTTGATCAAATAAGCTGAAAAGGGGTTCTAACCTAACCTAAATAAGCACTAATGAGTTAAAACCTAGCAACTAAATAAGCTGGAAAGGGCTAAAGAAAAGTGACAGTTTGCACCTTTTTTACACTAAGTGCAAAAAAAACACTAATAAGCATTAACAGATGATGACTAACTCCTAATAAGCTAACCTAACTAAAATTAAGCAAAGAAGAACAGCTAGAAAGCAAAAATAAGCAAATAAGCTCAAAGGCCAAAAGTCAGCATACAAACAGTCCTTAGGGGCACTTTGGGGCTTAAATTTAAGCTCCTGGAGAGGACTTAAGGGAAAGGGGCTTATATAAACTTATAGACTGACCTACGGGCTTTCTAGAAAAGCTAAGAAATCAAAGTATGAAACACATTTTTGCTACAAAAAGAAGCTAGGAAATATGGCAGTTTGCACCAGGGGACTTTTTTTCTTTGATTTTCAGTTTTTAAAGGACAATAAGCACCCCTCAAAATAAGCTGGAAAAAGAGCTCGAAATGGAAAAGTAGGTTAAAACAGATGGACACTAGCTCCTAGTGAGCTTATGCACAAATTTTTAAAAGCTAAAAATAAGTTTAGATGACTGAAAAATGAAAATGAAAAAGGGACAATTTTAGACTCAAAGACACTTAACTAAATTTAATGGCAGTCTTTTAATAAATCACAAACAAGCAAAAGACTTATAACTAGAACATTTGACACTTGAAAGTGAACCAAAAACAAGGCTTAGAAGAAAGTTTTGAAAGCTCAAGCAAACAAGCAAATGTAAACTGATTTTTAGCCACATTTTCAAAGATCACTTAAGAAAAACTTGAAAACAGCTTATAAGACTTAAAACTATTGAAAAACAGATCAAATACTACTTAGAAATGCTTGTTAAAAATGGCCAAGTGACCCAATTGGGTTTTAACCCATTTTGACCCACTTTAGACCCTTTACCCAAACACCCCTTTATGACAGATTTTGGCATTTTTTAAACTAAAACACATTAAGGTGTTAGTCAAATAGGAACTAGTGAACAACACAAGGACATATTAAGCATAATTGATACAAAACTAAGCACACTTAAGAAGTAAATAAGCTGGAACCAATTAAGTATTTTTAAAAAGAAAATGACAGATTTGCATAAAGAAGCTTAAATTAAAATTTTATATATCTTAAAAGGATTACAAGAGCTTAATATCTAAAAACAGAACATAAAATAAAAAAAACATTAAACCTAAAACTACACTCTCTCTTCATTTCTGTCTTCTTCTTCTTCTTATAGCTGTTGGGTTTGTGTTTGTTGTGCTAGCTTGCTGAGAGGAACCAAAGACTTCATCCTGACCATTTAATTTCCTTGGAGCCCAAACAAGTTGATCATACCCATTGATTCGTGATACCCAATAAGAAAGCTTAGGATTGCCACAGTGGTTTTTGGGGTTTTGTGAGGGTGAGGGTGATGTTTTTGGAGTGGGATGATGTGGGGTAAGGGTGTTGTCGTGGTGTTGCAGGTGCACATGGGTGGGGTTATGGTTATGGCGGGAATGGGTGAAGGGGATAAACAGTGTATGTCTGTTTTAAATATTCAGGGGTGAGGTTTGTGGATTGGGCAATAGTGGTCCCTCGAAGATATATGTTACTTCGCAACAATCGTCCTTGTAATTTACAATTTTGGTCCCTGGAGTTTAAGGGGTATCACACCGTTAGTCCTTTTGGACTAACAATGTTAGTCCTTTAGGGACTAACGGTGTAGGGTTAGTGGTGTTAAGGGCTAACACCCGTTAAGTGGTTTATAAGAAAAAAGGTTGGGCCGGGTAATTGTAAAATGGGTTTTGGGCCGGGTAATTATAAAATGGGTTTTGGGCTTTTTGGACTTGTGGTTTTTTTAATTTCAATAAAGTGGGCTGATCCGGGCCCACTAGGTGGGTACGGGTGGGCCCATTTTTAGAAATTTGGGTTTTCGGGTTCGGTTTTTGATTCTCTTTCCAACACCATATCCCGGGGTTGACTTTGACTTCGTCTTGACTTCATTAATTGCACAAACGTCGTCGAGTCGATCCGGGAATTTTCGTTTTAGCTCCGTTTTCAATCCTTTTGAACCCTTGGCCTCAGTTTTTCGCGCTCTTTCCAAATCCGTGCTCAGTTTTGTCTGGTTTAGCTTCGTTTTTGTCCTTTAGTGAATATCCGGTACCTGCACAGTACAAACACAAAAACAGGCATATTTATGGCATTTTATGTGCGTTTTTGGTCATTTAAGTCCGATTTTAATGGTGAAAAGTATGTGTAATTAAACACACACCAAAATCCCCCATACTAAGACATTGCCGTGTCCTCACGCAATGCTATGAAGTACGCACTTAGAAAACTAAGAATCTCGATCCCCCTCGACTAATAACCTCGAAAAGTAGCTAAGTGTTCATCGAGGAAGTTAAAGACTCATAAGTTTTGAAAATCCCCGTCTTTACCATTTTTTTATATATACACCTATTCCTACACATCTTTTTGTATTTTTCATATTAAGCAACTAACTACCTTATTTGACTTTCGTTATTTGGGATCATAGAACAAGATGCATTTCGATCCGAGAATGCCCCAAAAAGGATAAATTCATCGTTCCCGACTTTTCACTTATTCCAAACCAAGCTTAAAACGAAATCACCGTTAATTATGAGTTAAGATGCTAACACTACTCATATTTGCAACTTGTAAACTTTTCACTCCCGACAATTTATATCTTAGGTGTATGTGCTATTTTGAATTTCAACCATGGATCAATGTTTTGCAACATTCTATGTTTCACGTTCCACCCGAGAATAATGAGTTTGAAGGCGAGATCATCCCATGTAGCGACTTTCGTCTCGGCACATCCCAACCTTGCGGTTAAGTGACCAGGCTTTTGACACCCCACAGAGACTAGTATCGGGACTCACGGACCTTAGGTTTTAAAAACTCTCAGGTTTTCCGTATATACATAGCTTATAAAATATAATAGCCAAAGTTCAAAAGCATATTTGAATTAACAAAAAAGAGATCTTTTATTCATACTTAATATTAACTATTTACGCAGTTTGTAACCCTCGACCTTTTAGAAGGCTGCAACATCGGTTGTGAGCCGGCAAGATGCAGCAAACTTTTATCAGTCTCGGATTATTATTCTTACTATGGGCTTTCTTTAGAAGGCTGCAACATCGGTTGTGAGCCGGCAAGATACAACAAACTTTTATCAACCCACAGTTTATATTTATTATATTTTTGCATTTTTCATCATTTTTTTTAGATTGGGAAAACGTCTTTTTGAAAAATTCAAGTATAAATTTGAACTAAGTCTAAAGTTTTTGCTATATACTACATAAAAATTATTGATTTAAGTTTAATTTCCAAAAGTAGCACGTATATTAATCAGGTTAGAATCTTATGGGAGAAAAAGCGACAAATTACACACATGAGCTCTTAAGATTTCCAAATAATCTTTGTTTATCATCCCGCTCATACTTAACACTATCATTTTTCATTCTTCGCAAATATTTGCGAACGCTTAGTCTAAAAGTTAAGGAACAAGCTAGAGCTCAACACGCTCGATCGAGTCAAAATTTACTCTTATTCTACCCAGCAGGAAAGTCAAAATTGTGACAAAACACTTATTTTATTTTTGAAAATTTTAAATTTTTTTTCATTTTTTTGAAATTTTGGTGGTAAAAACGGGATTACGTGAGAAACAACGGCTGCAGGCACAATCAAATCGAAGATCCCCCCATACTAGAATGAAACATTGTCCTCAATGTTTTAAGAAGGGTCTCTATGTAAATCCTAAGCCGTTTATGAATTATGCTCAAAGATAAACGTTAGTCGATTAGATTAGGATATTGGATTTCCTAAATGAAGCTGAGGATTTAAAGCTCTTGTGATCGAAGGACAAAACCGCGAGCACAAGAGGCGTCAAAAATCCGGGCAATCCTGGATAATAAACCACAAAACACAAAACATAGATAATGGAAGAGGCGAGCCTCATCACAACACAAAACACTTATTAGCAAATAGAAAGAAGATATAATGGATAAACATGGGTTGCCACCCACGAAGCGCCTTGTTTTTGTTAACCGAGTCAGAAGCTTGACTCGACCCCGAATTCATTGGTCCTTGGGGGAGCAAGTGGAAGATAAAATCTACATCGGACTTTCATTCAAGTGGTTTGGATAACCATTGAATTTCATGAAAGTTCCACTCCGATGAGATATACCCGGCATAAAAGAATGATAAACGGAGATGCCGGGGTCAAAAATGGTATCTTCATTCCTACATGAGAGAAGATATGGAGGAGCAACTGGATACGTGAGAAAATGAAGAAAGATCCATACAATATATGCCAAGAGAGAATCACTAGAAAGAATGAAATTCAGATCTAGGTGAAGGGTGGAATGGGTGGGTAAAACATTAGGCACATGAACTTTTGGTTCTCTTGTTGGGAAAATATCCTCCACCACATCCATAGTAAGATTGCCCAGCTCAGGCTCAATCTTAAAGCAGAAATGATCATACTCCGGTGGAGATATGATGTGAGCGAGTTCATCGGCGAACTCCTCATGATAAAAATCACTCCTATCGGTAGGAGGAAATGGATTGATCGAAAGATCAAAGATGAACGAATCATATTGAGAAAAATCAGCATGAGTAGTGGTACTGCCACTACTCTTTTCTTGAATAATATATAATATATATTTAAATATATAATAAAATATATATATATATAAATAAATTCAAATTGGGTAACAATTCCGGGATAAATAATGGTATAAATGTGATGTTATTTGATGTCATCAAATATCCCTCCACTTGAATCCTACTAGTCCTCAAGTAGACTCTAGATTATATTGAAAATGTATTCGAACCGAAGTCAAGGATTTTTCCGTTTAAGCACTTCTTTCATTTTAATCACATGTACAAGACCAAGCACCTTACAAAATATGGAAATGAAATCACTCAGATTACTCAACTAATCTAGGGTGTAACAGTTAAGTGGTACTACTTATTGCTGGACGGATTAGCTTCGAATCATGTCAAGCTGGCAAGGAAACAACATCATCCGCGGTCCACTAAGCTAAGGGGAAAACAAGTCAAAAGGTAAATTAGGTTTTATATAAGGCTAAAGGTTAATCATTCTAACAATCTTTCACCGATAGTACCACTCCAATAAGGCAGCTGAAGCACCCATACACGACCATAACGACAGAATAGACATATGTGTACGAACACATCCTTATTTGAGTTTAAACAAATGTTAGGATGAAGAACGATATATAGGGTAGGGGTCTTATAGTTTTCACCAAAAGTTATAAACCAACAAGGCGGCTAAATCACACATACATGGCCGTAATGATGAAATAGACATGCATGACCCAATCCAAACTCGTTTGAGTAAAACCTAAGGTTAATTTCTAGGAATAGAAAGCAAATTGTTGTTAAATAAAATTCACAAAATAAATAGATTAAGCTTGAACAAAAAGGGCAGTTGCTAGTAAAACTTGTTGTCCCGACCAAAGTCCATGATAAAGATTGAAATAATACAAACTGCCTCGATCATCAAGACAAAGACAACCTAAGTTGGCATTCCCATAACGGTCAACTTCCCTTACATCCCAAACTTACATACTTTTACAAAAGTGGTGATATCGGCCACTCAATACAAAACTATACATCGTTGACTTTTATCCACGAATAATCGATCCTTCTAAGGATTTTTTGGTTTAAGTTTAGCGAACCGACTATAAAACTTCCTTATCTTTTTTTGATGCATTTTCTATTTTTCCATTTTTTAAACAAACCTCGGTGCAATTTTACCGTCTTCACAATCATAATTTTTTTTCGGATAATTTTTCCTTCAACACTTCTCCTTCGGACATAATACATAATCGCAAAAGTAGCAAAATACACGAGCTAAATATCTTCCCATTGCATTGTTTAATTTCCCAACCATAACAGAGATAGAAAATTTCACTTAGACACAAAATACAAAATTTACACAAAAGCAACTAGCAACTTTGATTAAGTAGGCTTAATCTACAGGGTAGGCAAAGGAGTAAACGTGTAACGAAAAAGACAGTTATGGGCGAAAAAGACAGGAATTGCTCAAACAAGTTTTTATCTAGGGAACTTACTCTTAAGATAAGAAGTTAAGCAAAGGTTACAACGGATTTGAAACCAACCAGTGGTAGTTGTAGCTAATTTTACAACAGTTAAGCGCTTTTTTGGTTATTCCTAGAAATTTACCAGTTAAACATGTTTCTTCATCTAAATCGAAAGTACTCATCGTTGTGGTCTCGAGTGATAAACCACAGACAATTCTAAGTCCACTACATCACCAGCAACACTTATTTTTGTGAATTTTTATAACCATTTGGAAAATGAAATAGGTTAATTCTTCAAAATGCATAAGGGTTTAATTACTGTGCACAGGTCATCTAACTTATATTTTTTACAAAAGTTATGCTAGACAATATTTAAATATGCATAAATTTAAGCATATTAGCATGTTATTTGTAAAAGAAAGGACAAGTAGGCGTTCTAATTCTCCACCCCCTACTTAGATTATATGACGTCCTTGTTGTATAGATAAAACAATAAAGAAAATGGGAAATAGAATTAGAACAAGGAAACTCCCCGTCCCATATGTTTGCTCAGGAAAGATTCTCCAATTTGAGTTCTTGAGCAAAAAGTGTGATGACGAGGCTTCAGAATGCTCGTACGAGTTCAACACACGTCTTTTTCAGAGTATACCATATCGTCAATTTTCTTATTGCAAGGTCCTACATAAAATGTTAAAAGACAAAAGTACAATTCCTAACTCGGTTATACAATGGTTACAATGCATGAAAACAATTAAACACATAACTGTACAAGGATCAATATGTCGTATCCCAAACCCTAGGATATGTCGTATGGCACCTGTGATTTTTTTAAAAGTACTGAAATTAAATTACAGACTGATAACGTCTAGACACATCCATACGCCGTATCCAACCATGGATCGATACTCGTATGGAGTGTCTTGGGAAGACAAACTAACTCGTCCAAAGCAAACAATAAAAAATAATACAAACAATTTAAAAAATACCAGGGTTGGTCTCTCGATAAGCACTTATTTTTGTTTTACAGCTATCGTATAAGTGTTACTTTTTTTCCTTTCTCCTTCATTCTTCATCAGTGTTGCCACGACCCAATCCCTCATCAAGTTATACGTAAAAGTCTGATAAGCGTCGAGGTTTGCTTTGAGTGGTTAGGTACTCGAGCTCTTTTATAGGCCATGTACTCTTTCGTCAGCCAATGAATGAGTACTTCATCATCCTTGAATCTCCTATTTTGCAAACTGATGGTTCAAAATTGGGATCTTCTCTGCGTTCTTCCTGCCCTTGATTATCTGAGTACCGGTGTTACTTGTGTCATAATCTCTACCAAAGATATTATTAATCTCAAGATAAAGGTCATGAGCCTTTTCATTTTTGATGTTTGCGTATGATTTCTAACCATAACTTTCCAAACGAGTAAATAGTGCGACTTCATGAGCATTAATCTTCCACCAACATTCTTATAGCTTTACTAGCACATTATAGTCTAGTTCGTGGAAGTTCCTAAAACTATTAATCAACCATGAACATAATTTCATCACACCGGGAGTCGCATTTCCCCATGATTTTTCAACTTTTGCTTTGTGCATTAACGTTTCGTTTTTTAGTATTCCATCAGCTAATTCATCATACCACTTGTGATCTTGAAAATAAAGTCATGCTTCCAACCCAACCACCCAGGTACTCTCACATAAACCCCGTACAAAACCCATCAATAATCTGAACAAAATGTGCACCCTTTTTACTTCCATTCTAAAAGCTAAAAGGTCACATATAGAAATCACATAGGTTGCTAGGTACTCTGATATTCAATCCATGGTTATTCAAGATCCCTTGTCATATGATTATTCAACTCATATTCCTCGTAGGTCCCCAGTTCCTTAGATATCAAAGAAACAAATTCCTTGTCAATTTAAAGAGTTGTTGAAATCATAGAAAGCCTTCACACGAAGGGAGTCTTTACGTCAAATAGATTGCCTTCAACTTGAAGATGTCATACTAACGTTCGGTGTCAATCATTATCTTCAATCTCTCATTATAAACAAAAGGATGGTAAAATTTGAACGAACTTTTCTACCAAATCATCCAATATTAACTGATCCTAATATAATAAGCCTTTTTAAAAAACATTTACCCCTGCGGCACCTGCGGAGTGAAATAGGAAGAAATCAAAGCCTAAATCTGTCGTAACTTACCCTAAGTAATTTTGATTGGCCGTAACTACTTCAAGAAAGTTATTACTGTGCTCAAACATTTTTTCCCTCCGATTTGCCCCATTGAATATTACTCGTATCTGACCATAAATTGCCCATGAATCTCGACAAAATTTCACATCGATCAATCTTCCTTCATATCATGTATAGATCATTTTTTTGTTAACAATATATATTGTCATTTTGTTCTGTCATCGTTAATCGAATTCCTGAAAAATAAGTGCAAATGATCAGTAGGTTGTGCCCTTTCAAAAGAGAACACGATAAAAAGGAAATCAAATACAAAAAATAACTACTGTTACTGTATCAGATGATCAATACGTCGTATTCAATTAATTTGAATATGCTGTATTGTCTGCTGAAGGTAAATACGTTGTATTGATTATACAGAATACGCCGTATTGTTTGGAAGAACAAATACGTTGTTTAGACTGTAGATCAATACACTGTTCTGAGTGGAAAGGTCGATACATCGTATCCAACTGGTAGATACGGCGTATCTGTTGATCTATCAGAAGAGGATACTTAGAAAACAATTAAATAATGCGGGAATTTAAACACACAATTAAATTATTTACAAACATAATTAAATTACACTAATTAAATTAATCTAAGCTAATTGTTAGAATACTAATAAAATTAAAGGTTAAATTTTTTTCACTCCCCAACAAACGCCCCAAAAACTTGAAGTGCTTCATGTAGGTCAATTTATTGATTACCAATTTTACATTTAAAATTAGCCGACTTATCCCTAAAACAACACTTAACGCAGTTTACCACTATCGGTGGAGTATCGTGTAAAGTATGTGTCGAACACTAAAGAGCGAGGTCGTTAACCTTATAATCTATCATAATTTAATCAATCTATCACTACTTAAGTAAATTCCCCTAAATACTATGTTAAACCTCTCTATCATAAGCTCTAACGGATATGGGTTTTTCCAGCCTGAGAAAAGACTGACACAAAGTTTTTTATGTGACAATAAACAATTCAAACACAATATAACATGCCAGAAAATAATCAAACGATAAAAGAGCGGTACAAGCCCAATAATAAAAACTATATTAGCCCAAATAAAATCCGATTAAATGTGGGTTTGTTTTATTTTAATGCAAGTTTCTTATCTCGACAGCGCACTCTTCTTAAGACTTAGGCGGGACATCATCTTAGGACCTAGACACGTTGAATCCTGTCGTCAAATAACGTCTCCACGATAAATAAACCTTTAGTTTAATTATAATCTATCTAGCGATTAAAGCAATGGTGATCTTGATAAACCCTAGCCCATCGGACCTTTTACATACACTTACAGTTTTGATGGTCTTATATATTTTGGTATCTACTATTCAAATCTTTATCAATTAATCAAGAACATACTTATACAACATTACGGTCACCTGTACCGGTCCAAATAATCTTTTAATTTTAAAAGACAAAGACAAATGTTATTTGTGATCCTTATTGTACCAGTAATATAAAACAACATATGGAAACCATCCCAGTATCAGCTCACTTGCTAGGCGAAACTAATACCCGTTGAATGATAGGTTCCGCATATTCAAAAATGTAGACAAGTATCATGAGAATAAACATAATTAAACTTTCAAAAAACGATTAAATTAAGTAAATCAATTTAAAAAACAAACCAAACCATTAAATTTCCAATAAGAATGGCTAATACCTACTACGGTCTAAGCCCATAACCATTGTAAATATACAAAGCATGATCAATTAAACAAGAGAAACTAAACGTTTTAAACCAATCGCTACCAAAAATTAAATGATTAAAGAGTATAGGAATTACACGGTGTCTTCTATGGAATCGTGATCGATGCTTGACCTTTGGTTGCTCTTCTTTTCTTCAGAAAATCGTCTTTTATAAGTATGGTACGAAGAATATGATTTTGCACACCGAAAACTCATTTTTGTGTCTTCTATTTATAGTGTTTGAAAAAGGATGGATGCGCCATATTAGGCTAGGCCAATACGGCGTATTGGGGTATTTCCCTTGGAGTGCGCGCAAAGTTTATAATCACTCTGAAATATCTTCCGAAAATATATTATTCTTCAAATCTCTGAATAGTTATCTTGCTGGATACGACGTATAGTAGGAGTTGGATACGTCGTATTGGGAAGTGAGAATACGCGTTTTCTTGTGAAGTACAGGCGCTGATACGCCGTTTCTCTTTTCCTGGATACGGCGTATTGGTCAGATTTTAGCAATCTTCAAATATCTTCGTTTTAGCTCCAAAATATACGCCTTTTAGCATGTCTTCACAAATCACACCTTAATTACTGCAAATAACACTTTTAAGCAATTAAGTACAAATTCTTGCAATAATTATACAAAAGTAGGTAACTTATTTGGGATAAATGATGGTATAAATGTGACGTTATTTGATGTCATCAAATATCCCCCTACTTGAATCCTACTTGTCCTCAAGTAGACTCTTGATTATAATGAAAATATATCCGAACCGAAGTCAAGGATTTTTTTTGTTTAAGCACTTCTTTCGTTTTAATCACCTGTACAAGACCAAGCACCTCATGAAATATGGAAATGAAATCACCCAGATCACTCAACTAATCTAGGGTGTAACATTTAAGTGGTACGCTCAATTGCTCGGTTGTGATTAGCTTTGTACCTTAAGCTTGGCAAGGATACACATCTCTACCACTAGATCTAATGAGAAACAAGTCAAAAGGTAAATTGGGTTTTATTAAAGGTTAAGGGTTAATCATTCTAACAATCTTTCACCGATAGTACCACTCTAACAAGGCAACTAAAGCACACATACATGGCCGTAACGACGGAATAGATATGTGTGTTCGAACACATCTTCATTCGAGCTTAACCAAAGGTTAGGATGAAGAATGATATAGGGTAGGGACCTTATAGTTTTCACCAAAAGTCGTAAATCAACAAGGAGGATAAATCACGCATACATTGCCGTAATGACGGAATAGACATGCATGACTCACTCCAACCTCATTCGAGTAAAACCAAAGGTTAATTGCTAGGAGTGGGAAGTAAATTGTTGTTAAATAAAATTCACAAAACAAATAGATTAAGCTTGAACAAATAAGGTAGTTGCTAGTAACTTTTCCCCCGACCATTCCAAGACAAAGACTCGAAATATATACAAACGCCTCGATCATAGAGATGAAAAAGACAACCTAAGTTGGCGTTCCCATAACGGTCAACTTCCCTTACATCCCAAATTTATATACTTTTACAAAAGTGGTGATATCGGCCACTTAATACAAAACTATACATCGTTGACTTTTAATCCTCGAATAATCAATCCTTCCAAGAATTTCTTCAGTTTAAGTTTAACTAACTCACTATAAAACTTCCTTCTCTTTTTGATGCTTTTTCTATTTTTCCATTTTTTTAAGCAACATACTCCTTGGTACAATTTTACCGTCTTCACAATCCTAATTTTTTGGGATAATTTTTCCTTCAACATTTCTTCTTCGGACATAATACATAATCGCGAAAGTAGCAAAATACACAAGCTACAAATTTTCCCATTGCATTGTGCAAATTCTCGACCATAACAGAGATAGAAAATTTCACTTTGACATAGGAAATACAAGACTTTACACAAAAGCAACTAGCAACTTGACTAAAGTAGGCTTAATCTACAGGGTAGGCTTAAGGTGTAAAGGTGTAACGAAAATAGACATATGGTGTGAAAAAGACAGGAATGGCTCAACAGGTTTTTCTAGGGGATCTTACTCTTAAAGTGAGAGTAAGCAAAGGGTTATACGAGATTTTAACTAACCAGTGTAGTTAGTTAATTTTATAACATTTAGGCTTTTTAGTGTATTCTTAGAAATTTACCAGTTAAAAATGTTTCTCTCTCTAAATCCTAGTACTCATCATTGTGGTCTCGAGTGATATAACAGGCTAAGTTTTAAAGTCCACTACATCACCGACACACTCATAATTTTTTATGGAATTTTTAGTAAACGTTTGGAAACGGAATAGGCTTAATTCTCACAAATTGGCATTAAGGGTTATAGTGCGCGAGGTCATGTAACGAGTAATTTTTACAAAAGTTATGCTAGAAAATTTTTTTTGGCATAATTTAAGCATATTAGCATGTTATTTGTAAAAGAAAGGACAAGTAGGCGTTCTAATTATCCACCCTCACTTAGATTATACAACGTCCTCGTTGTATAGATAAAACAATAAAGAAAATAGGAAATAGAATTAGAACGAGGAACTCCCCTGTTATGTTGCTCGGGATGGTTCTCCAATTTGAGTTCTTTGAGAAAAAAGTGTGTTGACGAGGCTTCAAAATGCTTCATATGAGTTCAAAACACGTCTTTTTTAGAGTATGACATATCGTCGATTTTCTTTAAAGCAAGGTCCTGCATAAAAGATTAGAAGACAAAGGTGCAATTCCTAACTCGGTTATACAAAATTTACAATGCAGGAAAACAATTAAACACACAACTGTACATGGGGGGGGAGGGGGGATCAATAAGTCGTATCCCAAACCCTAGGATACGCCGTATTGTTCCTGTGAAAACAATTAAAAATTTTAAATTACTGAAATTAAATTACAGACTGATAACGTCTAGACACATCCATACGCCGTATCCAGAGGGGTTCGATACGTCGTAAGGAGTGTCTGGGAAGACAGACTTGTGCAAAAACAATTAAAAATAGTTCAAACAATTTAAAAGTGACCGGGTTTTCTCCCGGGAAGCACTTTTGTTTCAGCTAGTCGTTAAGTTTGACTTTTTCCAATTTAATCCCATCCTTATAAAACAACTTGGGGTCGAACGGGATGCCAAATGGCACATACAAATTCTTGATCAGGAAAATGAATGACATCCCTTTGTTAAGATAATTCCAAGTCATGATATTAAAATTTAATTCCTTGATAAAAGTTTCAGTTTTGAAAAATTTATTAGATGTATCATGACTTGTTTCCAAAAGCTTATTTGACCATTGTGTATCAACATTTATTACATTAGGTAATTGTATGACAGACATATCCCCCGAAGGTTGCTCAATATCGATATCATCATTACCATTGTCTGTATCCGATTTTAAATCATCGAGATAAATCACGTTAAAAGGAAATAAATCATTAAAGTATAAAATGTTTTGTTCCTCTTCATCACATTCGGACAATGATGTTTCATCTTTCAAATTAAATTCATCGATATGTTGAGGACTTATAGTAGGTTCAGTTAAGAAATCTGATTTAGACGTTAGAGCATCATTGTAAACAATGGCTGAAAATTCATTCTCTAAATCTTTAAAGAAGTCTAAATCATTAGAATAACTGACCTCAGGCTCGGGTGACAGAAACAAAGGCATATTGACTTTATCATTATCATTTTCAGAATCTGTTTTCAAATTGTTGACAGAAATTATTTTATAGGAAAATGAATTTTCTTCATAAATTACCGTGTAATCTTCATCGTCGGATTCGTCAAACGATATTTAAAAGTCAATTTCATTGTCGCTAAAAGGACTTACCGTGGGTTCATAGGAGAGTGTTTTTTCAGATGATAACTTGTCATTAAAGACTATAGCTGGGAATTTGGTTTCAACAGATCTGAGGTCGTGAACGTCTTCATCATACCAGATCTTACCATACGTAGCAGTTTCCCAGTTATACACCTTACCACGCCTACGAGCTTTTTCTTCCTCAAACCTGATGTATTCTTCCATAGTTATGTTGGGGTCGTCCATATTTACCTGTAATATATTTGCTAGGAAAGAAAACTGTCAAATAACATAATACGCCGTATTCAGTAAACTGAATACGCCGTATTGATGATAGAGTCGAATACGCTATATTGGTTTAGAAAAGAAATTATACGCCGTATTGAGTATTCGACTCAGAAAGTTACAAAAGACTGTAATAATGCAGAAAACACACAAACGCACAATATGCAAAATATACAAGGCATAATTAAATTAAGCTAATTAAATTATTCCAAACTAATGGTTAGAAATACTAATAAACTTAAAGGTTAAACTTTTTCACTCCCCGGCAACGGCGCAAAAAACTTGATGTGCTGTCGTGTAGGGTCAATTTATTAATTACCAAGTTTTACATTTATATTTAGTCGACTTATCCTAAAACAACACTTTAACGGGCAGTGTACCCAATCGGGTGGAGTTTCGTGGTAAGCAGGGTGTCGAACACTAAGAGCGAGGTTGTTAACCTTATAATCTATCAGTTTTTTAATTACTCTAGTTATGTTAATTCTAATTATTTGTTAAACCTATGCTATATACGCTTCTAACAGATATGGGGGGGGGGGGGTTTAGCTTTAGAGACTGACACAAGTTTAGTGGTGACAAATATCAATTCAATACACAATAAACGTAAAAGAAGAAAACCAGAAGATAGAAAAGCGGTACAAGCCAAATGATAGAAAACTATATTAGCCATATTAAATCCAGTTCGGCGTTGGTTTGTTTGTTTTAGTGCAATGATTTACTTATCTCGAAGCGGCATATCATTCTTAAGACTTAGGCGGGACATCATCCTAAGACCTAGACACGATTAATCCTGTCACAATTAACGCATCCGTATAAAGCATCATTTAGTTTAATTTTAATCTGTCCTAGGAAATCAAAGAAGTGATGATCTTGTTAAAACCCTAGCCCATCAGGACTTTACCCACTTATTGCTTGGGCGGTGTTTTATATTTTGGTAGTCCACTATTCGAGTCTTTACCAATTAATTAAGAACATGATTGCTGAAACATTACGGGTCACGTACCGGTCCAACTAAGCTCATAATTCAAAGGTAAAGACGAACATTATATGGTGATCCAATTGTCCTGTAATATAAAACACGATATGGAGAGCTATCCCAATATCTAGATTACTTTTTAGGTATCACTAAACCTAGTTGAATGATAGGTCGTATATTCAAGCACATAGACAAGTATTAGATGATAAACATAATTAAACAATCAACGATTAATTAAGAAATCGATTTTAAAACAAACCAAACATTGAACTTTCATTAAGATGGCTAATACCCGAGGGTATTAGCCTACAATCATTGTAATTATACAAGCGTAATCAAACAATTAAAATCGAACGATTAAAAGAGTAAAAATTACATGATGTCTTCTATGGATTCGTGATCGATGCTTGACCTTGGTGGCTCTTCTTTTCTTTTAGAAATTCGTCTTTTGTGAGTATGGTATAAGGAATATGATATTGCACACTGAAAACTCGTTTTTGAGTCTTCTATTTATAACCTCTGAAAAATGCTGGATACGCCGTATTGGGCTAGGCCAATACGGCGTATTGGGGTGTATCCCTTGGAGTGCACGCAAAGTTTAAGATCAGTATAATATACATTCCTAAAATATAATATTTTCGTATCTCTGAACAGTTATCTTCATGGATACGGCGTATGGCAGAAGGTGTATATGCCGTATTGGGAATTGTGAATACGCGTTTTCTTGTGAAGATTTGTATCTCTTTTCCTAGATACGGCGTATTGGTCAGAATGTGGTAATCTTCGAATGTCTTCGTTTTTGCTCCAAAATATGCGCCTTTTAGTATATCTTCACAAATCACTCCTTAATTACTGCAAATAACACTTCTAAAACAATTAAGTACACATTCTTGCAATAATTATACAAAAGTGGTTAACTTATTCGGGATAAATGATGGTATAAATGTGACGTTATTTGATGTCATCAGTGATGGATTCAAAAAAGATGTTGTAACTCCAAAATAGTTTTTTGTTCTTTAATGAATAGAATTTTAACATATTACTATGATTTTAATCCATAAAAATGCAATGTCCAGATACTGTTAGCGATTGAATGTTAACATTATACTGGCCAACCCCTACATACAATTATACAAGCATGGAATCGTTTTGGTCATTGGAGCTGGTAGATAGGTTCCTTATATTCTTTCTATTTTGTCTAAGAAAATGTCTTCTTACACACTTTACATACTTAACATTCCTCTTTCAACCAAAGAAAATATGTTTTCGAATTATGTGTTCCATTTTCTTCATGCATATGGATATGTGAGAAATCACATATCTATTTATATCCAAATTAACCCTTAAAATGATCATAATGTGCAAAAATATACTTGTTTTGTGTATTTTGTTGTTTGTGAAAATGTAGGTACAAATAATGCAAAAATCACAAGAAAACGGTCAAAACCGGACAAACACGGACACGGGAACGGAAAGAGTGCAAAAGAGCCAGGAGATTGCTATCAATGGTCAATAAAGTCAATCCTTGGTCAACATTGGTCAACCACAAAAAGACAAAATCCTCAAAATACCCAAAACAGTCCCTCATAGTTAACCCTTAATTCAAAAATAACCCTTAAAGCCCTAACACCGTTATCTCTTTATAATATAAGAGATAACGGTCGTTATCCATTATAACTTAACCCCCTTATAACCAAGCCAACACTCACCCGGCCCAATCCATTTCTTTTTATAAAAAGCCCAGGTCAACGACCCAATCCCCCGAGTCAAACACCCCCATCTAACGTTTAAAAGTAAAAAAAAACTCGGGTAGTAGCTATTTACTGTTCATCGTCGTTCTCGACGATTAACCCCACTCAAACAAATTGATTGTGTGGCTCAACAATTCAAGCACCAAGCTCCTATGCGGCAAAAGGAAACGTCACTTGAGGCTCTTATTGGTCAAAAATGGGACAAGGAGGACACGTGGGCCATTGAACAGCACACCAATTGATGGAAATTTTACACTAATTCCCAGTGCAAAAGAAAACACACAATGTCTGCACACGGATGCCCCCCAAGACCTGGGGACGGGCACGTTGGCATATCCGTTGTGCTCATCATATCAATCCAACGGACCATAAATGAGATCAAAGGATTAAGGGCTAAGATCATGGATAAGAGGAGCGGGCAAGACTCCTAGAAGCTTCACTTCAAGGCTATAAATAGAGAGCAAGCCTCACACACACATCATCTCCTTTTTCCCGTTTTTAGTTGTTAGTAGTTTAAGTAAAATTTTCATTTTCATGTAACTTGCTCTTGTAATTTTCATTTTCAAAGTTTTGTATTCAGTTTTAAATCAATAAAATCATAGTTTACTTGTTCACAATCTGTTTTTACCTATAAGCTTTTATATATCTCAAATGCTTTTGTTCAACTGTTTCACAAGCTACTCTTATAAGCTCTTCATAAGCTCTCTGAGTCTCTAAGCTCAGATTGAGCTCAAATTAGACATTAAATGTACTTAAACTCTTAAAAGCAGATTAATACCTAAGCTATATGGATCTAAGCTACTTGGATGATAAGCTTACTCTGGAAGAGCTTATTGGACTTTACTAGCTTATCCTTGTGATAAGCTAGAGCTTGTTGACAGCTCTTTGAGCAAATTAAGCCTTTGTTTAGCTAAGGCATTTGTAAGTTCTCATTTATCTTTTCTGTCCTTAATTTCATAGTTTAAATCTGCTTAATCTGCTTATTTACTTGCTTATTTGTGCTTATAATTGCTTAGTATGTCTTATTAGTTAAGTTTGATTATCTGTTTTTAGCTTCAATAGTCTAGATCATAGTTTTCATAATTTTGCTTCTTAAATCATTAAAATTCTAAAAAAGTTAGCGTTAGCTTATTAAATGTTAGTTCTGCTTATTCAGTTGCTAAAATCTGCTCATTATATTGTTAATAAGCTCATCAACAACCTGGTATTGAACTTGTTCACTAGAATCTCTATTCATAGCTCAAATGAATATTGATTAAAAATAAGAGGGTTGTTTGCATAGCATACTAACCATAAGTTAGTAAGCTGCTAGTGCCATTGGTCTTCGGATTTTGGTTTTTAATCTTCATTCAATCTGTTTATGCTAGGATTTTATTAAATTAGATTAGAGTTATTTAGGTTCTCATAAGTTAGTTTAATATATGTTTAAATCTGTTAAAGTCTAGTTTGGTTTATAAGCTTTAATCACACCTGGTAATTGTAGTGTCCTTATTTGCTCTTAGTTGTGTTTTTAATAAGTGTAGAAGTCGTTTACATTAGGTCTGCATTTAAGGTTTTTAATTTTGGTTCAAATTGTGTCAACTGCATTAGAAATGTTAAGTGTTAAGTAGCTTTTTTCATCATCAATATTCAAAAGGTAATTGTAGGAATTAGATTTAGATATTTAGCACACAATTAGATCTAGGGTAATAGTTAATTGGTTTCAATTTGCTTTTTGAAGTTAAGCTCATTTGATCATCTGTTTTTAGCTTTTAAAATAGCTTTTTGTCTTTTCAAATTCAAAATCCAAACTCAGCATATGCTGAGTTAGATGTCTGTTTTCAAAGAACTTTTTCAATAAGCTCTTGTTGTCACAATCTCTTTCAAAAAGCATTTTTGAGTAGCTAGTAGGTCTAAGTTTCAGCTTCTTTAAGCTCTTTTGTCTTAAAAGTCCACTAGCTTATAGGAAAACAAGCTCAAAGTAAACTGTTTGGTTTTCAGAATTAAGTAAAAGTGCTTATTGCAATTCCCAGCTTATTGCTTGTTTCTTTTTAGTTAAGTTTAGCTTATTAGGATAGTGTTAGTATAATAATAGCTTATTTAGTCCTTGTTATAGCTTATTTTAGTATTCCAGCTTATTCAGTTTGAGAAAAGTAAAAAAAATATAGTTAAGTCTAATCTGTCAAGTTTTAAGCTGTTTTTCAGCTTATTTAGTGCTTTTCAATAATAGTTGTTTTTATTAAAGTAGCTTAAGCTTATCTACAACTTTGCTTTTTAAACTTTTCAAAAAAAAGGAAGATGGAAGTTAGGGGTGAGCAAGGCTTGAACCCCCGACCTCAACATCCTCACCTTTTATAACACCTCACAACACACACTCCCTACCAACGTGCCCTGGGGTCTTTTTCATTCTAACCTTGCAAAATCTATCTTTTATATACATTTTAGCCCTTTTTGTACAATAAGCTATTTTAGCTTATTCGATAAGCTGTGTTTTCAAGCTTATTTTTCCTAGATTCCTCTTAGTTCAAGCTACTTTCTATAATTTTTTCAGAATTTTTATAATTAGTTTAGTATTTTTAAACATTTATTTTTTATTAAAAAGCTTTAAAAATTTTATAACAAATAAAAAAAAAATCAAAAACATATTATGCTTTTTTAGAAAAACCCAAATATACAGAAACTTTGACATCAATATGCTCAAGCCACATGGCAGGTTTGGATCCTTAACCTAAAAGATTGCGCTTTATGCTATTTAGTTTAATATTAGTTGGGATTTATGCTATAATATATGTGTGCTCATTCGCAGAAATGTTCTATTCGATGTGGCAAAACAAATAGCACCAAGAGTTGTTATGTTTCTCCCGAGAAACGTTAACCTCGGTCAACTTGCTGATCTGGCTTTGTCTACCACTCCTCCATGGACCCTTGAGGTTATCATGATCCAATATCTGATAATAATCTTATTTGGTTTCAGGTTGAATAGAACTTTATAAATGGTAACTTGAAGGCTATCACTGCCTACTTCACTGATCCATCGTTGGTAAAGAGTCATCCATCATTATTATATTAAAAATTCTTGTTCAGCGGGTTAAACTTGTTGGGCTCTAAATAGCTCCGAACCTGATCTAACACATGTCCCTTTTACAATATTACTGATAAAATAGTTGCTAATGTACGCGTATATTGAAACTGATCCTGTGTTGATGAATCGCCAATTTATGTGTATACGGAAACTGATTATGTATGTGGTTAACAACAATGCATACATACATACGAAAATCGGACCAATAAGCATTCCATACACATACCTTGATGGTTAGCTTTTTGCAGCAGCGAGGGAGAATACTATTGGGAATTTCAGAGCGTTTGGAACTTCAGGAAATGACGTTGGAAAAGAATACTAGGGAAGCGTATTTTACGCTTTTGAATTTTGGTGAAAAGGCTATGGAGGAGATACAATAAAGTCCAGTTAGGTAGTAATTCGGTTGAGGTACTGTGGCCGTTTGTTAGGTGGGGCCGACAGACAACAATAGCTGATATCATCATAATCTCCTTCTGATCCTCAATTATTCAACGGAGGGAGATTAATGATCTCAGTAGTAATTGGGTTCCAAAGAGACCATGTGACATCGCGTGGACGGTTGGAGGAGAGAAGCGCCCAACAGCCAAAGAAACACTCGGATACGTTTTCCGAGTAACTCTGGGATTTTGCAACGATAATGAGACAATGGGTCATGTAAGTTGAAGAAAGTATGAGGTTGTGCGTCGTCTTCTTCAGCTTCCAGGTTCTGAGCAACAAACCATGGATATTTAGGAGATAAGGGAGGCACTACCGAACCGCTAGAAATCTGTTTATGTTCCATTGAAGATGTTCTTTGTTGTATTGAATGCATCTGAAGCAAATTAATCTTAGATAGTAAGTCATCGTCTAACAAAACATAATAAACATACATAAAACAAGAAGATGATATATATGTGACTTGGCAAAACCTTAACAAAATAAAACAAAGTACAAAAGACAGAAAAAAAGGTCAAACATTTATCAAAATCAAAGCATACAGGAAACACTAATTAACATGCGTCTTTGCAATAGGGTCATTGGCTCAATGCAAAACATCACGAGCAGACAACAAATAAAGCAAACTTTATCCTAAAATCTTCCAACAATTGAATATCAAATTTTGAGAAGCAAACTTATCTTAAAATCTTGTCTGGCCACAAAAGTAATTTCAAATGGCCCAATAACAGTTGAAATAACAAAAGCATGAGAGGCAACCAATATAACGGTAGCTTTTAAACTCTTATTAAAACTATAAACCAGTCGTTCATGCCAAGGATCAGCAACAACAAGATGCTCTTGAGGTTTATGCCCTTACGCAAGCGTAATTAATTATAGCGAATGTTATAAAGCATCTTATAATTCGACCCATAAAAAAACAGATTATTCGACCCATAAAAAAACAATAATCACAAGATGACTTGTTTATTCAACCAATATAGACCGACTACCATGACTTCTATCATGCAACTCCTAAGACATTAGCCTGTTTCGTGTGCAATGTTATTACATAGTCCATGGAATACATACCCGGAATATCCGCTGCACTTCCTTCTTTCAGAAATAATTTCACCCGTGCTTTCACAATGCCCATTGATAGTCCAACAATGGTGATGTGACCCATCTTCCTATGCTTTGGCATATCTGCAATGTCATTAATAATATGCTTTAGTAATCAGCCAATGGTATCAACGTGGAGAGCTGCGTGAATACCTACCTGGCTTATCATAACAATGAATAGTGACCCCGGGAGTACACAAGGCCCTTCTGATAATATGATTTGCAACAATAAAATCAGCTTCTCCCTGTGCAAGTCATAATAAGCATCATCATGGACGGAACACACACACGCGCGCGCGCATAGAATTCTTGTGTATACAATGAGGCAATGAATAAGAGTAAAAAAAAAACAACTTAAAAGGTTAGCGCTTATACATGCCGTTTTGTGGAAATTCCTCAAAGTCACCACTTACATGAGTAAATAATACAGTAACCAGCAGCAAGCATAATGCTTGCATTCTCAAAAGAAGCAAGTACGATACAATTACTCAACTGTTAAAGGTATAGTATGACATTCAAATAGACCCATTTGATTTGTTTACTTGTTTAGCATATATTTCAGTACTAATAATATGACCATAAAAATAAGTTGTACCAATCCCTTTATCTATACTTCTATATCTATATCTATACTATTATATAAAGCATTTATAATGTGAGACCCATCAAAAATTAAGATAAGGAGGTGCAATCTTGACCATCCATCTTATTTTAGAAGATCACATCATAGAGTGACATGTGTCACTTCTTAATTAAAATATCACTTTTATTTTCAATTTGACATATCTTTTTATCTATTTATTTTTTTTATGATCTAATTTCACCGTATTTTCTAAAATTCCGTTATCTTTAATTCAACATCATTTTTGATATATTTTTATAAATTTTTAGTTTTTCACATTTTTAGTGGGTTTATTTTGAATTTTTTAACAACTTTAACTTTAATTTGAATACAAACTTGATTCGTAAAAGATATATACTTTTGGAGACAATGTTTGATGGGTAAGAGAGTGTGTGAGTCTTTATACAAGCGAGAATGATGTTAATATGATGTTGCGGGAAAGCTACGGAAACCCAAACAAACGAATTCTCTAAGCGGGTAGGGAATTGCGGAGCGAGTTGGGTTAGCAATTTTTATCGCCGCCGCTATGCGCGGGTATCCAACTAGTACTTATTAATCAAGGGATTTGTTTAAGCAACATCTTAAAGTTGGCGAAAAAATACGTAGTATATGAGGGTTTTTTTTTGAACGAAATACGTAGTATATCAAGTAACACGGGTCGAAAATCATTCAGAAAATATTATATAAATAGTACTAAAAATCATCACATACACGTAAATATGAAAAATAATAGAGTCAGTAAATTGAAAGACTTGCCAGGGTTGCATAGTACTAATGTAAAGCCGGCCAGTTGTTTGAATTTTATACGATTTTCTTAAAAAATAGACCTATTACATGATGACGAATAAATAGTTGGGATGATGAGAGATTGATAAGTAGTATCAGTTGTCTAGTGGTAGGATAGTACCCCTCTACGAGTACTTAACCCGGGTTCGATTCCCGGCTGGTGGATAAAGTTATGGGTTTCCTTGGCGCATATCCATAACTTGTCTTTTTACCCCCACCGGTCCCTCTACGCCATCCATCACCGCATCACCCCCACCCCCCACCCCGCGCCGCATCATAACGCCCATATCCATAACTTGTCTTTTATTTTTCTAAATATATTTCTTCTTTTTTGCCATCATTACGGATAATCAAACATACATAATTATTAGAGGTCTGGGTCATGGGTCTAGATAGATCGGGTCTAGATGGATTTTTTAAACTTCAAAATAAAGGTTTTTTTTAGAAGCTAAAAATGTTTGTTTTTGACCGTTTTCGTGGTGTATTTACATCGTTCGTGTCCGACGATAATGACCGGTTTTTTGTCCTTTTGCATTCGTTTACGATCGTTTTTTTCGTTTTCGTCTGTTTTTTACTGATTTCGACCGTTTTCGTTCGAGTTCGTTTGATTTCGACCGTTTTCTTCTTTTTTGCCATCACTACGGATAATCAAACATACGTAATTATTAGAGGTCTGGGTCAGGTTTGGGTCATGGGTCTAGATAGATCGGGTCTAGATGGATTTTTTAAACTTCAAAATAAAGGTTTTTTTTAGAAGCTAAAAATGTTTGTTTTTGACCGTTTTCGTGTGTTTACGTTCGTTTCCGACCGATAATGACCGTTTTTGTCCTTTTGCATTCGTTTACGATCGTTTTTTTCGTTTTCGTCTGTTTTTACTGATTTCGACCGTTTTCGTTCGAGTTCGTTTGATTTCGACCGTTTTCTTCATTTTTTTGACCGTTTTCGTGCGTTTTTGACCGCTTTCAAAAAGTTTTGCGCGTTTCCAGTTTTTAACGCTTTCGTCCGTTATTATACTTTTTTTGTCAATTTTCTTTCATTTTTGTACGTTTTTGTTCGTATTCATACGTCTTTAACCATTTTCCTTCGTTTTTCTATGTTTCGTTCTTTTTTATACGTTTTTATACTTCTTCATACGCTTTTATACATTTTTATAATAAATACTTGAGCTTATAAAAACATATTAAAACCTAGAGGTGGCAAAATAGGTGGGTCAGGTTGGGTTTGGGTCTAAACGGTCAAAAAACGAACAAATTTCGATCGAAAACGGACCAAATCGGTCGAAAACAGATGAAAACGGTCAACAACGGGCAAAATCGTTCGGAAACGATTGAAAACTGACGAAATCGGTCAAAAACAGTCGAAAACGATGGAAAACGGACGCAATCCGGAAAAATCGGTCAAAAACGATTGAAAACGGACGAAATAAGTCGAAATCGGTCGAGATAGGACAAAAACGGTCAAAATCGGTCGAAAACGGACGAAATCCGGTGAAATCGATCAAAAATAGACGAAATCCGGCGAAATTGATCGAAAACGGACGAAATCAGTCGAAATCGGTCAAGAAAGGACAAAACCGGTCGAAATCGGTAAAAAACAGACGAAAACGGTCCAAATCGGGCGAAATAAGTTAAAAAATGACGAATTCGGTCGAAAACAGACGAAATTGATGAATACGGTGCGGACACACGAAAACGGTCGAAAACGCTCGAAAACGTAAAAAAAGATAAAAACGTAAAAAAATAACACTTTTGACCCGTAGACATGTTAGGAGACCCATCCATGATATTTAGGGAGACTATCTAAGAGAAATGCTAGACTCACATAATTTTTACAAAAATATATCCACATCTACATGTGTCACTTGATTATGGAAAGTGAAAAGTAAGAAAGAGAAAATTTCATGTAATTTAATTGGTACACCACACATGCCACATGTAGGTGTGGATTTTTGTTTGTAAAAATTATGTGAGCCTATCATTGCTCGACTATCTAGACCCGTTAGGAGACCCGTTTTGACCCATCGATAATTTTAAAGAATACTCAACTAGTCTCATTTATAATATTAAGATAGACCCAGCTAGATCTATCCACCAAAACTATTTACCCAACTAAACTCAAATTTAACCGATAAGTCTCAAATTGCCACTTCTAATAATTCTAAAATATTTGGATTTGCGATTTTATATCATATGAATAATATGTTAGTTTATTTGACAACTTTTGAGCAAAAAGTATACAAAGACATGTTGGTTTTGAAATAAAATGCATTCGTTTACTATTTATAATAATTTGCCGCTTTGCACATTTGTATCACGAGACATGTTGGGACGAACAAAAATAATTACGCCTGCCTTATGGATAAAAAATTTAATCTCTTAAATGATTAGAAAGGTCATTATTACAGGAATAACTTATCATACTAATTTAACAATTTATGAGGATTACGTAATAAAAATATAACTTTTGTGACTTTGACGGTTTCACCCGTAGGCTTTTAGCCATTGTTTAAAGGGTTAAAGTCAATATTTATCAGGGTTCTAAAAGGCACGTTATAGCGGCGTCATAGCGCGAGGCGTGGTCTTCACGTTACGAAACAGGCTAAGGCATCGTCTCTAGGCGTGGTGTGCAATAAAGCGCGATAAGACGTGATAAAGCGCGCTATAGCGCGCCTTTTTTTGAAGCTTTTAACATATTTCATGGACTTGAGCTTATTTACAAGTATTTATGATTTGGGTTGTATGAGATTCAGCTTAGTAACTCCATAACTTAATTTTAAGCCTACTAGCTAACTAATATTGACCCCTCTATAAATATTTTTTGCCGCCTTGAGTCACGCCTTCAAAACGCTATGACGCAACGCCTCACGCTAAAGCTTGAGGCTTGGCTATGCCGCCACGCCACGCTTCACGCTATTTATAACCTTGCTATTTACCAACGTACTTTCAAAAAATTTCACATATTACCAACATGGTGATTTTAGTATCATTATTACCTTCCAAACTTGTTGATACCGATAAATATTAAACATGTAATTTTCATAATTTCCACGTCATTTTTTTCACTTAACTTTGACTATCGTTGACTTTTCCACCTCATCCATATTCTTCTTCCTTCATTTAATCCAAGTGGTATTTGACTTTTATGGACTATAAAAAAACAACACATCAAACTGGATGCTATGGCAATACGCCACGTGACTATAAAAAACCACAAAAACATCCTTTCATTATTTGCATTTGGAATGAAAACTTAATATGCAGTTGTAGTACTCCTCTTTATATCAACATACTAAAAACGCATCACCAAATATTATTGAATGCACCGGGGGACAACGCCCTTTATTCTGAAATAAAACCCGAGAATCGATATAGGTTTGATTCGTTTTTAGAAGATCGATGATGGGTTTTTATCAAATCAGTAGATCGATGGGTTTTTAGAAGATCTATGTTGAGGTTTTGGTTTGATTCGTGTTTAGAAAATCTGATGGGTTTTTTGTTGGTCTTGACGGATCTATTTTGAAAATAAAAGCCGAGATCATTTGTTATTTTCGTTCCTTGTTGTTCTATAGTGATGGTGGAAAGATGGTGTTGGGAAAATAGTGTTAGAGGATGGTGTTGGGTAAATGATGTTGGAAAGATGTTGTTGGGGAGATGGTGATGAAATCTAAAGATCGATGATGTTGTTCTTGTATAATTATTGTCGAAGTGTTGTATCAAATTGTATATGGTGATGGCATACTTGAATCACATGTATTAGTGGGTAGATTCACCTGGGTGCACTTGATATGTATTATCTATGTATCAAGTAGATAGTGGTGGTGTTGGAACGAAAAAAAACAAGTGAAAGAAAGGTGTTCATAGATTCAATGAGCTCGTCGGAAAAGGTGGAGTTCGCCGGAAAAGATGAGGATCTTGGTGATGTTTTTTGGGGTCGGATGAAGAAAACTGATCTTGGAAGAAGGTGGTGAGGTGGACAAGTGATGTGAAGTTTTTTAATATAGGTGGGAAAAAAATTCAATAAGACCGGTAAAAAAAGGTGACGTGTAGGTATTTCGTACTTGAGAACCTGTTATCACAAGTCATCTTTGAGAATGTTTCTAACTTTTGAACACTTTAACCCTTGTTTAAAAAATAGATTTTAGAACAATAAATTACTCAATTTGAAATATACCATTTGTTTTACCAAGTGTATGGTACAAGATAAGAATGCCTTGGTTGCAACTGTATACATCGACTTTACTACACTCACAACCATAAAACATCAACGTTTAACCCATTTTATTTTTTAGAATGTAGTAAGTGTCGTGAAAGTAAAAAAGAAAACTCAAGATTAAAACCACAAAAGGCTGCCTAAGTGAAATACCACAAGATCCTCCACTACATCACCCACTTTGTGAAAACATTGCGTATTATTCATTGATTATTTTATTTCTAGATAACATGAAATGGATGTTCATGCTTCATATTCATGGGATACAAAATGAATCTGCTAAAAAAAAGATTAAATTGCAAATATGCTCCATGTGGTTTCTCGAAACTGCATCATTGGTCCCCAAGTATGTGAAATTGCAGGCGGCCTCCCTGTGGGGAAAACTTTGTTGCACTTACCCTCCCTGACCACTAACGAAGTTAAGTTTTGTTAGTTTTCACAATCACGTGTTATTCACGAGGGGGTACAAGGGTCTTTTTACATTTTACCCATTTTATATTAGATAGTGGGTCGGATTATTTAATTAACCCATTACTTAAACTAATACACGATCAAATAAGTCAACCCATTCACAAACAAGTTAAACCCTAAGTTTAGTTTTTGATCCCCACTATTGTTTTGCCGGTCCATTTACCTCCCCAAAAAAATCATAACGATTTACCATGGATGATAACATTCAAGAATGATATATTATGCCTGAAGGAGAAGCCTTTGATCTTACTGTTTATGGTGATTTCCCAAAGTCTATATTTCCTTTTGTTGTGTTTATAAGCAATGTACTAATGTTGTGTTTTATTTTCAATGTTGACAGAAACATATACGGACTTATTTTCAATCAAGTTTCATTATGCTGGAAGGTTCACTGATTCTCTTAATAAGCAGTATGTTGATGGTGAGTTTGCTTGTGTTGACATGGCTAATCAGGCACATTTTAAGCTTGAAGTTTTAAACACAATATTGTGTAGCTTAGGTTTTAAGGATGATGATGTTTTTAATTTATACTACAAGATACCACTTAAGAGCTTAGACATTGGGTTAAAACCTTTGGTTAGTGAAA